>JAUKNK010000352.1:0-52500 GCA_030765055.1 Mantis religiosa | reverse complement strand
GAATTTAATTAAACAAAGTGTATAATCGACTACTTTGAGTAATCTGAAGGCTATGACAACAAGCTGCATAGCTCAAATTACAAAAAATGATTGGATAGATGTATGCAGACACGTGAGAGGAACTGAGCAAGATTTTAAGCGCCGAGATGGGTTAATGGAGGAAACAATTGAAGATATAATTATAAACGTGGTTCTAGAAAGCAACGATGATGACGGTGAATATTGCAATCGTAATGAATGTTATTTCGAGAATATGAACATTGAAGTAAAAGAACGCAGTGCCAATGATACAGCCGATAAAGGGAACGGTAATACGGATATAACAGATGCAGGACCTGAAACAAACATTTCCGAAGACATCAGCCGGCGTGTACTGTTTTAATTGTTTGACTGTACATTCCCAGTATCGCCTTTCGCCTAGCTTCCCTCATTCCACGCGGTTCTCTAAGCTTCAAGTGGTAAACAGAAACAGTGGCGCCCTTCTTCAAGTGCATTCATATCTTGGCCGACTAGTACTAAAGAGACCGCTGTGCGTGTCTGTGTGTGTGTGTGTGTGTGTGAGAGAGAGAGAGAGAGAGAGAGAGAGAGAGAGAGAGAGAGAGAGAGAGAGAGAGATAACGAATGGTAACGTTGAAATAAATATTACCGAACAAGTACTTAATTTTTACACGAATATCTTTTTCTCCGTTTGTGAGGAAGACTTACAGTTATTTAAACACAGAACCAGGAAAGAAGAGAGCTCCGATACTGACCTGCCTTAATAATGCCTTATGCATCTCGAATCTAGCTAACCGTGGGAGTGGTGGGACAATATTCCGTCTGTGCACATGTTCATAGCGTTTGTGTGTTCCTCAATTAATTTTCGCCCGTTAAAAATGTGTTAATTTGCGTCACTAACTTCATACGCATACCAGTAATTAACTCGCTAGGTGCATTTTGATTTTTAGAATGGGGCTTATATGTACGGATTTTGTAAAACTCTTCGTATGCTATCAAACATGCACAAAGCAGTACTAAATATAGTTTAACACGAAGAAAGAGAAGGAAACACGCAAACCAGCTAATTAAAAATAAAAAATGGAATCAGTACCAAGTGACAAGCTTGTATTTCGGCTGGTGAAAGCTTTGCATGCATATGTGGTTCTTGAAAGTAATCGTCTGTGTTTTTTATCTTGTGATTAGCTACAGAAATATTAATAATTAGTTTCAGTTATTTTTATTTCGTAGTAATTTCAATTCAAAGTATGGCATTTAAAGTACGTATGAAAATTTTAAGGAAATTTTATGGTGCTCAATTTCTAAATAGAGATACATTTTACCTCTTAGTGGTTAAAATTACATCACAGTTGGTAAGGAAAACTGAATGGTCAGTTACGCAGCGAAACTGCTTGAGGCCCGCACAGTCATGCTTGAGGCGGTCCGGCCCGTAGCGAACCACGCCGAGCTCTCCCTTGCGCTCAAGGTCTCACAAGCAAGGATTGGTGGCGTGCGGAGGTCAAGGAAAGGGAGATTGTAATCGGTTCGAGGTGTCTTGTAGCTCCCGCGTGAGAACTCTCATCTGTACTTCAGCAGGGGATGCGTCCTGACAGGTTGTGGGTTGAATGATGACACCTCGAATCTGGTAGACAGAAGTTTATTGTTGTCCTTAGGCTCCTTTGCTCGCCACCGTAAAGTTGTCGTCGCTGTGGTTGCTGTGTTTAGCGTCACTGTCAATAATGTAATGTGAAGCGCAGAGGCAGTGGCATTGCGTAGTCGAACTGGATATATTTATCGTCTTTCCTAAATATTACTCTTTGTGCTAGCTCTCACTGGAGAGATTGTTAGATATTGCACTTTGTGTCTGTGCATGTCGCGAAGGTGTACTTCTTGGGCGGCGCCGAATACACGCCCGTCTCACGTAGAACTCAGGACCGAAGTGTTCTTACTAGCAAAGCCTACTTTCCGCCATCACTTTGAATTACCCCCACTTTAGTTATTTCTTGGAGTTTGCAAAATCACATGAACAAATATAAATTTTCTATTGGCTGGTAACTATCCCCACTTGAGATCATTGTTCAGAATTTCCAGTTTCGGACGTGATATCAGAGACGCTTTCTTTGACGGCCCGCATGCAAAACTTTATGCGGAAGCATGCGTTCTGCTCATGGATTAAAATCTCATAGCCTGTTGTCAGTAACCCGCATGGGATTTTAACAATGGGTTGGTTTCCAACTGGGAGGCGCCAAATTTGTCTTGAGGGCAGAACAGACAATAGAATAGGGTTGTTTGGTTACAGGGATTGCAAAGGGAGTTTACTGACCTTCGCAGAGTGGCCTTGTAACTGTGGCGGTCTCCGGAGTATATACTAACATTATGGCAAATGTCTATTCTGGTATACATCATTTATTTATATTTATTCCTATGTTTATGTTATAGTCTTTCTGGTATAAAGTTATATATCTTCTCAGTGTACCTAGGTGACAGGGGCTGCGTCATGCTGCATTCCGCACCACACTTTCCCATCCGAAGTATAATCTGATCGCTTTGTAATTTTGAATGAATTTTATTATATCTTCAGGTACAGGAAATAATAAGGATGAATAAACGAGTGAAAAGATAAACGTATTAGCTACAGAAAATGACAATAGTGCTGATAAAATCCCTTGCAAATGTGTGATGATAATTCGTTATTTTAGGCGCTTTAACTGTATAGGTACATAGTTAAGAAATAGTAGTTGATGTTGCAGATACGTTTTACTTAGATTTTGCTACAAACTTACATTAATTCCCTGTAAAAGGAATGCAAAGTGCTAGATTAAAAACAAATTACATTAATTTCTGGTTTACCGGAATAGTGCATTTCAACACCGAGTTTTAAATAAGCAACAACGCAGTTTTCAAACGCCCCTTACTTTCTTGCTATTCGAGAAGATATTCTCTTGATGTTGTTAACACGGCTGATGTAATTTATGCTTCTAGATTTACTTTGTTTATTCAAACATCAGCTCCATATATGTAGTAGCAGAGAAGTTATCGAATGAAGAATGAAGTGTGTACTTTCCGTACTTATTTATTTACTTTTCATGCTTTATTTTCTGTCGGTCTAGTGAAATTGGAGAACATTACTTCCTTCATCAATAATTCAAGAAGCCGTAACATGCCGCATATGTAAATTACGTGCTCCCAGGAATTGCGGGGTACTAACCTCTGATTTTTTGGCCTACTTTATATGGGTAGAGAAATAGCAAAGCAAGGGCGTATCAGCATTTTGGTCTATTTGAAAGAGGATGAAAACGTTGTTGTTCTAAAAAGTTCCTTTAACTTCTTCCTAAATCATTTGCCTTTGCAGAGTATGTATAATTAGAAAACTAAATTAATTATTCGTAATAAACCGTGTATTTATCTCGTATAAAACCTATAAAATTAGGAAAAATACGATTTAAAAGCTGTATGTACATGCATTTTTCACTAATTAGAAGGAGTTTTATTGCAACTCTATTTAAGAATCATTTTGTGCGGTATTATTTACCATAGAATAAATATCCAGTCCTATTTACTTACTTTTTTCCTCTTTCAGTTCTCCCCGATTTCGCCAACAGATGTTAAGACTTATCACGAGTTTAACAATAGTTATAATAAAAATTGCATTTCACCAACAAGTGTTAGCTTAACACTCGTGTTAAATCTCTTATTAATCTAACAAGTCAAATTTCTGATGTTAAGTCTTAAGAATTGTAAATAGTCAAGATGGCGAGCATTAACTCAGCTGTTGATGACGATTTGCTATTGTTAAAACCGTCTAAATGGCATTCGTAATAGAGTACGGCCTATGAGGAGAAATTATTTTGAGCAGGTATCAAAAGACAATTTTTACAGTGGTATAGACTGTCCAAACAAGTTGCTATGAAGGTTACTGTGGAAGTACAAGATAGGTTAGAACATGCATCAAAAGGAATATAGCGATCTCGCCTTCGCTTCAAGTATTAATAACTTTGCGATTATATAATTCACTGAATTATGTGGATAATACACTACCTCCCGTCTTGAAATGTTCAAGTCACTCGTCACTTGCCCTTCTTCGCTCCTCGTTTTAAATTTACGTAATACAGAGCTAGAACATATTTCGAAACGAATACACCGATCTCGCCTTTGCTTCAAATATTAATAACTTTGCGATTTTATCATTCACTGAATTATGCGGTAATACACTGTCCAGCTTCCCTCTTCAAACGTTCAGCTAACTCGTCATTTGTACTTCTTCGCACTTCGTTTTCAATTTATGTAATACTGAAGATGTCTCGTGTTTCTGGTAATGACACATGCATTTGAATTAAATTCGTTTCCAATTTTTTCCCATGTGACATCTTTCTCTTTTACATTCACTGCATCCGTCCTGTTTTCCACGATATCCTTATACTTCGTCACCTATTCAATTAAAAATTCTTTCTCCATCAATGAGAAATGTGTTTCACGGATTTTGTTTAAGATTTTGTTTATCCGCCATTTTTAGCTGTGTGAAGGCTGCAGTTCAGACGAAAATGAAAACAAAAGTGCATCGCAGTGCTTCAGAAAATAATGCGACTCATCCATAGACTTCTATAGCTGTAATATTTACAAGTTTCTTGGCGTTAACATGTGTTGGTGAACATTTGCAGAAAACAGGCTGGTGAAATGTAACATATTTAACAGTTTTGTTAGCACTGTTGCATTTGTTAACGTCGATTTTAACATCTGTTGGTGAAATCGGGCATTAGAGAATATAATACTATCTAGCTGCGCGAGTCTCTCTAGAATGTATTAGATTTTCGAAAGTGTATTCCTTTCAGCATCTCCTAAACTGGGTATTCCGTTTTTAAATTCTCTTTAGTCTATCCTCGTCTTAAGTACCGGATGCATTGCGCTTGAGCAGATATCCATTTGACAGATGGCCGTAGTCGTATAATGTTTACCACCAACATTTCTGATATATTCCCTCAGCTTTGTAGGAAACCATTTTGGTTTCTTTGGTGGGAGAATATGTTAAGAGGCATGGGCTTCATATATCCAATATTGGTGGTTGTTTGATATACATAGTTTATGCCAAACACAGAGACGCCTTTTACATCCTGAAGAGCTCTATGAGTGGAACCGTTGCAAAGAGGTAGCAATATTTTCTGATTTTCCAAATGTTGCATAACCCATCATTGATATAATTTTCATAGCGGTACCTAAAATAATGTTCTGATTCTAAAGAAAGTATTGTGCTCCAGTATAACAGTTACATATGCATAAATGGTGGAAGACCTGGAAGCCGTTTCTGGTTCCAAGTTCCAAAAGAGGACAATACTGACTAGAAATAAATGGTTACTTTTAGTTGTTACACAGTCCTATGATTTCGAATTTTCACTTTAATTTAAGTCATTGTAGACGCAATAGTTGCAGTTAAACTCTTCTTTATTCGATTTACGTTAGGTCCCTTTAACATAGTGGTCTCATCACGATGAATCTATTAGGGTCTCCTTGTGGCTCAGTGTTACATAAAAGAAAACTATATCATTATGACTTTGTGCAGCAAACTTTTTTAATTTTTTTTATGTTGTTGGAAGCCGGTACAGGAACTACATGTAGTTTTGCTTTATGTGTATTTTTCTCTAACCAAAATCTTTCTCTGTAGATCTCCCACTTTCTAAAGATCTGTTGAGCTTGGAACATGAATTTTTAACATTGTTTGTAGTTTTAACTTAAAATTATCGTCATAAATTCATCCAGGGAGTACTTCCTACTGAAGTATGAATAAATTTTGTTACACATTAGTCAAAATGTGTGATGTTATATTCTTCTCTTCTCATTCTTCAACAACTATTACTATAAAAATTATTTTTATCGACTTTATGTTAACCAATATAAACATTAGTAAAGTGTATTATTGTATATTTTCTTGTAGGTACTCTGTAAACAAAGGAATACAGTCAAATTTATAAGAGTTGGTTTCTATGTGATGGCTTTGAAATTCTGTTCTCCACGAAGGGGGTCACCAACAGCGACATATATGTATTTTAATAATTGAAAATGATTACCATAAACCTTCATATTGCTAGTTTGAACGAGATCTGTATTTTCATACAGAAATATGTCTATCTCTTACGCTATATCAGTTATTTAAAAAAAACTGATTACAATTAATTTTCTTCTTATATATGAATCATCTACTTTTAAACAAAGACTTATAAAGTATCTTTCATTAAATATCGCTACTTTAATCAAAGTCTTTCGAAGAGTTTTTGAGAAAATTAAAACTTTTCGAGAAAGAAATCCCATCCAAGGAGTAGTTTGGAGTTGGAGAGTTTCTTGAAAAGCTTCGTGTTGCATACTCGAAAGATGGATATTGGGAAAATAGACGTTTTACGTCTCTTAAAGATCAATCAAAACAAGATCGTTATATAATCCTGTAGAAAACTTACTGAGTTTATAACGCACCGATATAGCCAGTTAAACTTTTTATGTATAGTCTTTTTTCTAATGAAATTAGACTGATATCCCAACTAAGTCGTTCATACCAGTAAAGCGGAACCAGCTCTTACCACGTGATGTATTCTGATGTCTCTTATACTAAAGTGACATATGAATGGATTCCTATCGGTTAGAAGTGAGGTAGCAACGAACTCTGTAGCAGCTGAAGAATACGATCGAATCTACTTGAGCTGGAATATTTGACTGCAGCAGAGTTCTTTACTACTCCACTTTCATCCAGTAGAAGTCGATTCATATGTAACTTTAGTCAAAGGGGAATTTAGAATACGGATTAGATCCACATAGATTAGATCAGGTTATAAGAGCTGGTTTCATTTTACTACTGTGAATCCCTTAATTGCGATGTCAGCCTACTTTAGAGGTTCTGCTTAAAGTTTTCCATTGAAATGGGTTATCTAAGCAAATATGTTTTGTGAAACTACAGGAACGCATCTGTTCCGCTGTCACTAATCGCATAGCAAGGATAACATGTTCAGAAGCGTCACCTTTCATGGTCCACTTCGAGTGATACGACAGATACGTTTCTTTCTAACTGCCTTAAAAATAAGCCTAGGTCTGTCATTTCTAATCCGCCACACAGTTCTGTCATGGCAAGCATCACGCAGCGCGCTGTTGTCATGCTCATTCCTCTTTTCGTTTTCTCAAGCAGCCTGTCTCTCCCTGTACTGTAACATCTGGCAAGAACAGTTTGCCTAATCTCCTGTAACGTTACCACTACAAACTCTCACACTAATTGCATATTGTAAAGGACGATTCGTTTAGTTCTTCTCCTCTCACGCGAAATTAGGTTACATTATAAGAAATAGTCACTGTACGTACTGTATTTGTTTTGGCCTATATATTATCCAGGATATGAGTGTCACCTTTATTTTATACGGTGCTTTAGATGTGGAGAGATAATTTCAAATAGTTGACTCTAAAATCACATGAATTCCTATCATCAAATCATAAATGTACAATCCAAACATGCAAATATATAAAATCAACTTACGGCAAGTCTCTAATTTTAAGTACAAGGGATGCAACATTATATACATTGTGACTTTGTGGGTTCGTGAAAGTAAAAGTTCAATTGCACAAACTCAAAATGTTCTTTATTTCCACTGAATTTCAGTTGGAACACTTGCCGATTACGTAGAATTACGTAGCGCACACAGTTACAATTCACCAGTTCGTCTGTCACAGGTCCACCCCGCACTCGCAATTACATACAACTCCTCTGATGCACGTACACAGTCTTCCCGTCCGTTCGCTAGCACGGCGCTCCTCCGGCTGCTCGCCAAGAACTGAACTGACTCGTCCACTGCAGCCAAATATAGGAAGATCGCTATTTCTGGAAGCCTCGCGGTTCATTGAAACTTCCCGACTGTTCCAGACGTCAGGGAGAGGGGAAAGAGATGGCTAGTAATGTTTTTCCAACCATTCCCTCGTTACCGCTACAAGATAAATGGGCAGGCATGGTCTGAATTCCTCCTGTCGCCCACCCGTCTGCTAGCTGGTCGGGTCTTCCGATAATTAGGTGACAATATATTATAACGGAAAAAGCAGATTTTTACAGCTCCTTGGAACCATGAAATACGAGAGACTCTAATGAAGAGATCCAAAGGCAAACAGATTTGGAAATTATATTTCATATTGGATATTCCACTATCAATATATCTACAGAATATTGGGTTACTAAACGGCGTAAGTTTTAAACGGGCATGACTACTGTGCATGACTGTACAATTTATCAATTGTTTTATATAATAAAAGTCACTACGGTAAACATATTAGTACAGCGCGGACGATGGTTCTGTGCCGGTGGTGTGCGCAGTGGTTTAGAATCCAGTTGCCGAGCCTACACTCTCGGTCATGCGCAGTACACTGAAATGACCAGTATCGTGTAGAGGTTTGACCGGGTAACTTCTAACGCTTCGGTGCCGTCATGTTAAGATTTAAAGTTTTAGAAATTGTGATTCTTTATCGCACTGGAGATTAGCGATTTCTCTGTGTGTATGTGTGTGCACGTTTATGTATTGTCTTATTTAGATTAAAATGCCTCCAATTCAAAGCGAACTTGGTGGAAAACCACTTCACAGACACACTAGAGGTTATTAATAATGTCAATCTATTCTGAAACGGGAAGCAGTTTCTGGCGTTATGCTAATAAAATGCAACGGAGAATGAGTACAGCAAAAAAAAAGTATCTGAGAGAAAATTTCGTAAAATAATTAAAGAAGGGGAGAAATGTGAGGCTCAAGTGACCTCCTTTGAAACACCTGGAAAGTATATCGTGTACCAGAAACAATCACTGTCATTGATGACTTTAATAAGTGTGTAATTCGCCAAAAAATTTATAATTTGTATATTAAGGAGAAAACGGTTTCCACTGTCAAAAGTTTGGATTCGTGAAACATCAAGATTCCGTTAACCTTAAAGGGAGAAGCAACAGTTTAAAGACTATATTATGTGGCATAGGTTTCAAGTGGAAGAAAACAAGGAAAAACATGGTCTTGTTATAGGAAAGGTATATGAGAAATCGGTGCGTGTCATATTTACGTGGCATAAAAAGGCTTAGAGACAATAGAAGGCCGGTTATCTATGAAGATGAAACATATCTTCATACGAGAATCGGCTAACTCACTTCCATGCGCAAGCCACAAAGGCATCACCCCAGATTTTTATTTTCCTGTAAATTAAAACATTTGTGAAAACAAAGAAGTAAAACAGTAACGAAGATCTGTTGTTTCTCAGTGGCTAAGATGAGGAAGTGCTCATTTATGTTCAGGTACGCGTTTCAGCAAAGATGAATCTGTGAAAAATGGCCTTGCTGCATTGTCTTCCATGTTCTAGCGCTAGCAGAAGATGCAAGTGTCGCTTGGTCATAGACTCTCCAGTGCGCGAAGAAAGTAGGTCACCGGCACAGATCTATCGCCGCTACTGTAGTTGAATCTCCTGGTTTTACTGACGCAATTTAGTTGTACCAATTAACACAAAATAAATGAAAGTGAGACAATCAAGAATTCTTCGGCACCTTTCACATTGGCGGGCTATAAATGGAAAGCACGTTAATCATTTAATTAATTGAGATTATTTACTTTAATGTTAGGGATTTTAGTATACGCTTGACACACATACGTAAAGGTTCCCTTTCAAGTATTTATTTTGTTACCATAATAACATTTCTTGTGTAAAACATTTGATAGCTTAAATAATTATATCATAATAAAGACCATGATATAAACAAAATAACAAGTATTGGATGTTATTTTAAATTTTTCCAATAATGTTAGCACCGTCAAAATAGTGATAATAAGAATGATTTGTATCTTTGAAAGGTATCTTTTAAAATACCTATACTGCTTGACAAATCCGGGCAATCTTTGACCAAAAAAATCATTCAACTGTAGCAGGAACTTCTGAAACGCACTGCACATTCCACGAAAAAAAGAAAAACGTGTGTCTTTAGAAGATATCCTGTCAAAATTGAACTAGATAATTAAAAAACTGCGCAGAAATATACTCTTGAAAACATTAACAAAAAAATTCTGCTACCAGAGACGCTAACGCTGTCAGCCACACATCAGTACACAAATATTAGCAAACCCTTTGACTTGTTTGCGTAAGAGTTTGCAGTTTCCTTATGCAAACTAGCGCCAGCCGAAATTCACATTTTAACCACTATGTAAATAGCTCACTTTTGGAGCTATACTTACTAAAAATGTGTTTTTATCGTGCTCATTTTCAATCGTTCCGTTTACTTTAGCATAAGATTAAATAGTAGCTTTTTATCCCTTCTTCCCCATCTAGCTATGTTTCTAAAAACACGAAGCGTTAAATTCAAAGTATTTATTCAGATTAACGTGTTGGTCTATATACTTTATTCATTTGAAATTATCGTATATGTCTTCTAATTCTTGCTTCACATAAGCTTGCCCCGTATCTCTTAACGGCCACGTGACCTAATCTACTCTCATTGGCTGCTGTTATGATATAGACTTTTGCGTGGTAAAAATTAGTCCATTATTTAACATGGTGATACATCTTTATATCTTGGAAAAGAATTGTCCAATTTATATTATCGTAACTCTTTGAATTAAATATATTACGCAACAGAGTTGATTGATCTGAAATGCATGTTAATTCTTAAACGAAGTGAAGAGGAACCTTTGTTTTAGCCCGCCATTCAGATGACACAATAGCACGTGCTTTAGTGGTGGTGGTGACATATTTGTTTATATGAAATTTATCACTGACCGTGTTTTGAACTGGATTAGTCATATATTGCTATTCAAAGGTGTGTTGTGCCGAGTGCGAGAGCTAAATTATTTTACTGATCGTTTATTGTGCGTGTAGTTATTATATGTATAATAGCGGTCTACTACAGGTTTCGCTAAAGCATCGCAAGGGCAAACCTTTACAAAGCAGCGAAAAAAAATTTGGTGCAAGGGTTTAATGCACTCACAGAGAAGAATCCGCCTTTGTGAGTGAGAGAGTGAGCTGCGCTCTGAACTTACAGGTGTGAGTGTTAGGTCCGTAGGAACACTACGACTTGAAATTGAGACAACAGGAGAACTTATCACTTCAGGCAAAAGCAGGAATAAACAAAAGCGAGTACTCAGAGAATGCAATTCGTGAAAAGTGCTGTACGTCGTCATGTGCATAGTTTTTTATTTAGAAACGAACTCCCTAATATAAATAACATATTGTCTGCTGTAAATGAGGATGCAGATTTTACCACATTTCAGCAGATCTAGTCAGTATAGATTGCTTATACAGCTGGGATTTGTGAATGAAAAAGGGACAAGAAAAACGTGCTAAGAGACGGAGGCGACATGGCTGTGTGGCGAAGACGTTATATAAGGACAATCAAACTGTACCGGCATACAAATCGTAAAATATACCACCTTGACGAGAGTTGGATGAATGAAAGACACACGAAAAGTAAAGTATGGCGTGACACAACTTTTATGACTGAAAGACAAGCAATTTTGCAATGTATGTGTGCTGGTTTAAGAAATCCCAGGAAAAGGGATTAGGAAAAGGCCGAAGGCTGAATTGAGTTGAGTTTCATTACAAACTTGTATTTTTGCATGCCTTCATTTCCTTATTTGTGTAACTCTATCGATCTTACTGTCAAATATTATGACGTTTACTGCAGGTTTAAATGTGACGGGATGGCACCACCTATGGCGTATGGTGCGAAAGCATTAGTCCATTTGAATGAGCGGGAAGGTAGTTACGCGCGGAGTGACACATGTCAGCGGGGCAAGGTTACATGAAACAGGGATTAGTTGCTAGGTTGCTTAAGAATGATACAAATGGCAGGCCGCTGTTCACATGGCAGTCCCATGGCAAGAGCTTGCTCTTGCGTAGTGATGGACCTGTTCGGTTTTAACTATTAAATGATCCTAACAATGCAAAATACATGTTTCGTTATAAAAGATATTGCAAGTAATGACTCTTGGCAACATATGAATTTGAAACCTTTTAAATCATTATCGTGGAAAATACGCGCCACATGTTGTCTACTAAGTCCTCAGGCGTAGGGTAATTTGCTGGGTAAAAGTTATGTTAAGCACAGTTCAGGGACAGTAAGCACGCGGATATAGATCATGTAGCGAACAGGACAGTCAAGTTATCATATAATCAAGTTAGAAATGAAATGAAATGTGTAGTGATAACGCCCGCCTTTACTACATATGGCACCGCAGGCGGTGACACTGATGATACATGAGATGAAGATGGAGCACCGGTGGAATGAGATGACGGGGGAACCCGGAGGTCCCGGAGAAAAGCCGCCGAGCAACGTGTTGTGCACCACAAATCTCACTTTGCGGTCGCCTGGGAATCTTTGTTCGACTGGGTACGTTGGAATACTTATGTCCTCCAATAAGAGGGACAGTAGAATAAATACAGTACAGATTGTGTAATAAATACATGCAAAGTGATATTTTAAATATTTTTTCCGAGATAGAAAAGGTTAATGTTTACATGTTTAATAATTCAACGTTGCCAAGTAAATATTTCAGTAAATATAGTACGTGCAATGTTACATGTTATATTATTCGATTATTTCTGTCAGTCTCTGTTTATTATTAGTTCCTGTCATACTTGATCAAGCTTTTAGTTCATAGATTACAATCAGTCTTCGAAGATGGCACGCATGTTAACTCTGAAAAATGGATCACTATCCCTAAAGTACCTGATACAATTTATTTAGCGAATGAAAAGAAACGAAAATATATATCTATACCAGTGAGAGCTCAACATCTATTTTATCTCATTTTTAATTTATAGAATCATATAAGCAACAAGGGTATGAATGTTCTGCTCTATGTTGTCTTATAATTAAACTGACCTCATAACTAACGTGTTTACTGTAGTAACGCGGAACCAGTTCTTATCACGTGACTTACTTCACCGGGAGAAGATATTATGTGGTCTCTTTCAGGCAAAGTTAGAGAGATATGCATTTTTTTCCAATGTAAGGAAGCACAAATTGACCGCATTCTTTGTTGATTGGAGTAAATTTCGCTGGCACATTCATCTAGCAGGAATTGATTCATATTTAACTTTAGCCAATCAGAGATATAGGAATATCTTCTCCACAGGGCGTAAGCACATATAAGAGCTAGTTTCACTTTACTTAGTCGCGATGTCAGTAAATTTATAAAGTCCATTTATATTTATATGCAGGGTCCATGACTTACGTCCTCCCTATTATACCATTATTTTAATTAATTAGAGCCAACTGAAAATATCAATGCCACGGCCGGGATTTGAACCACGGATCTACTGGTTTCCGTCCAGTCTCTCTAACCCCTTGAGCTACCATGGCCAACATGCCGACGCGACCTTTCGGTTGGCTCTAATTAATTAAAAACACCCATATACCGGATAATTCAGCGATAAAATTCCTGGCATTTAAGTACTTACAATAGTAAGTCGCCACAAACGTGTATCTCGAATGAGAACTCTAAGGTGGTTTACCGGGAAAATATAATGGACAATTGGAGAGTTTAATTTCGCGTCGTCATTTTGAGCATGGTAGCTCAAGGGGTTAGAGCGACTGGCCGGAAACCAGTCGACCCGTGTATCAAATCCCAGCAGTGGCAATGAATTTTTCAGTTGGCTCTAATTAAAAAAACACCCATATACCGGAGTAATGTATTTAAGGGCACTGGGAGTTCGATAGGTTTCAAAAAATCCATTTTTTGCTTTTAATGTTAAAAAATTATATAATTCTTCAGCTTTAAAATGATATATATATATATATATATATATATATATATATATAACATATAACATATAACATATATAACATAGGATGTCAGCTGGCATTAAAGTCCTTTAATTCGTTAAATTAAACATGGCGGCGTAATGATACGCTAACTTCCTGAGAATGGTGCTTAATCCTTGGTCGTGATTTCCCAAAACCTTGATTTTTCATACTTTAGGTGCATGCTTCTCAAAAACTATAAATAGATATTGACACAAAATTTGTAGTGGTTATTTTTCAATGTTTCTTGAACACATTCGGCTAACATTTATATTCATGTGATTTATAAAATGAATCAAAACAAATATTCAGTCCTTGATACTATTATCTTTTTTTTTACTCAAAACTAATACATTTATCATGTGTATAATATTAACCATATGTGACTTTCATGTAGCCCATATTATAAAACTGTATCCTAGGTTATTTAGGATAAAACTTGGTGCATGTAGCTTTAAATTCCTACAAGTAAAGTACACCCGAAATATAGGGTGCAATATTATCTTCCCCAGGACACTCGGTGTGATTTATGCCCCTTTTGCATGGACCTATGTGAACGTAATTTAAATATTATACAGTAGTTAAATGCACACGTCCTTTTACAGTAATCATACCGAATTTCAGTTTCTGATAATCTTTATTTTTCTATATATTCAAATTTTATATTGGTAAAAATTAGCCTTCTCTGGGTAAAAATCACCTCCCAGTGCCCTTAAAAGGATTAATTCTTTAAGGATTAGTTCCTCAATATAAATTTACATTAAAATATTCAGCGATAAAAATCCTGGTATTTAAGCATTTACAACAGTAAGTCGCCACAGATGTGTATCTCGAATGAGAAATCTAAGGTGGTTTACCGGGAAAATATAATGAGTCAATTACAGAGTTTAATGTCGCGTCGGCATGTTGGCCATGGTAGCTCAAGGAGTTAGAGTGGTTCAAATCCCGGCCATGGCATTGAATTTTTCAGTTGGTTCTAATTAATTAGAAAACACCCATATACCGGAGTAATATATTTAAAAGGATTAATTATTTAAGGATTAATTCCTCAATATAAATTTACATTATTAACATTATTTGTTTGGAGAATTAGTTTTTAAAAGGAAAAAACAACATTGGTATCTGACCATTTTAGTATTGGAGAGGCAGGTACAATTACAAACATAAATTAAAAATCTAACGGCAACAATGTGTGTGCAATGCTGCATTAATACACAATGGTAATGGGCGCACATACTTCATTAGCGAATGCTGTAAACTCCTACGTCTTTTATGATCCTTTGTTTCTGTTATTTTATACTTCCGTCATAGCATTCTGCTTAGTTATGTTACGGCTATGGGTGTGCTACTCTATAAACTACTTCTGCTGCCTTTCTATCCTTATTTATTCACTCCATGATGGTACTAAAGGGCCATATAGAGCAGCCAATTTTGAGTGCTGCTACAGTTTTCCTAAATGGTAATTACTGCACATATTAATCGTGTCCATGTTCAGTGTTTATAGTACATACTAACATAAACCATGGTGCTGAAAAATGTTTAAGGCCCACAACAAATACAGTGGAATCTTCGGTCCGCGCACTTTCCTGTGTGGCTCGCACATGCACTCTATTGAACGTCCATTACCATCGCCGGCTGTTAGAATAAAACTTACAGTGATATATAGGGTGTCTCTAAAGTCACTATCCATTTCAATGAAAACGCATTTTTTGTTTCTTTTCAGATACTGGTATCTTAGTGCAAGATGTTTAACACAGAAGAACGGGGTGCCATTGTTTGTGCACGGGTACGCGGATTGTCATATGAAGAAGCCAGTGCGGAATTTACCCGTAAATTCCAAGAACCAGCCCTATCAAGGGCACACATTCGTCTGCTTGTGAACAAATTTAAGCGTACCGGAAGTGTGTGGGATGAGATACGTGCTGGACGACCACACGTCTTGCCAGGAACAGTGCAGCAAGTACAAATTGCTAATGATAGGGATCCGAAGGCATCAATTCGACGCCTCAGTAGGGAATTGAACGTCCCTTGCGACACGCTTTCACTCTACGAAACCGTCCGTATCAAGTTCTGCCCCATCTTGAGGACGAAATGAAATGTGTAGTGTTTAACGCCCGTTTTAGTGCATACGGTACTGCAGACGATGACACTGATGCTACATGAGATGAAGATGTAGCACCGGTGGAATGAGATGGGGGAAACTGGAGATCCCGGAGAAAACCCGCCCCAGCGACGTGTTATCCACAACAAATCTCACTTTGCGGTCGCCTGGGATCGAACCGGGGCCGCCTTGGTGAGAGCAAAGCGGTCTAACCACTGAGCCACGGCGCGGCCGTCTTGAGGACGAGGATTTCGCCGATCGTCGAGCAATGTGTTATGACCTCCTGGAATGTGCAGGGAATGAGAATTTAATGGACAACATTTTATTCGCCGATGAAGCCACTTTCCATGTTTGTGGGAAAGTGCATAGAGACAACAGCCGAATATGGTCATATGAAGAACAATATGAGGTATCGGAGTGGGGACATGATACACTGAATGTCAAGCCCGCCTGGGTAACGAAGATGGTAGCGCGTCTGCCTCATGTTCAAGAGGTCCCGAGTTCGAATCTCGGCCAGGGCGAGTTACCTGGATAAGGTTTTTTCTGGGTTTTCCCTTATCCTGAAATACGAATGTAGGGTAACTCTAAGCTCCATGGACCTTGGACTCATTTGTGCATCATTTCACCCTTTTGGTTCATCGTCCGACATGACTTAATGTTGGAGGAAGTAAATTACACACACAAAAAAAACCGAAAGTCAATGTTTGGTTGGGTATGACAAACGCAAAACTCTATGGCCCATTTTTCTTTGCCGAAAGATCAATAACAGGTAACATCTACCTCAACATGTTACAACTGTTCCTTGAACCACAGCTTCAAGAGAATGGCATACTGGAGACAATTGTGTTTCAGCAAGATGGTGCGCCTCCACATTTTGCAAACATCGTCCGTGATTACCTGAACAGAACCTTTCCAGGGAGATGGATACACAGAGGTTCAAATCGGCTGTGGGCTTCCCGGTCACCGGACCTTGCTCATTTAGTTTTTTTTCATGGAAGTACATCAAATCTAAAGTGTACACCAGCAAAGTGAATGGTCTGCCTGATTTACGGAATCGTATCGCAGAAGCGGCAGATGGAATTACGTTGACATGTTACAGTCTACATTTCGTTGCACTACTGAAAGATGGCGTAGGTATGTGTTTTTAGCTAGATGGAGGTCATGTAGAAGGGCATCCCTATGGTAGGTGTCACCCAATTATCGGAAGGCACGGCCAACTGGCAGTTGGGTGGGGGACAGGAGGAATTCAGACCACGCCTACCCATTTATCTTGTGGCGCTCACTGAGGAGATGGTTAGAATGTGTCACGAGCCACTGTACCGTGACGTCCCCCCTGACGTCTGGAACAATCGGGATGATTGTCCCGAGCCGCGAAGCTTCGAGATGCAGCGATCTGTCTATATAAGCGTCGCGTTGGACGACTCAGGCAGTTCTCAGTTGGATCGAGAGAGCGAGTTGTCGCTTAGTAGTGAGTGCAGTGTTACGTAAATTTGTGTAATACGTGTACCAACTGTAATTCGGTGGAAATAAAGAACATTTTATTTTGTGCAGCTGGAATTTTAATTTCACGAATCCACAAAGTCACAATATGTAATACTTCAAAATAATATTGATTTTTCAATCACTGTCTTCCTTCATTGAAATGTGTAGGGACTTTAGAGACACCATGTACATACATCTATTACGATAAAGTACAAATGATACACGTTATATCATAACAGTAAAACTTTTGGGATTTTCTGGGCTTTAACATAATTTAGTCTATAAGTGTGTACTAATATGATTCCAACATTTTATATTGAGATATAGTATACGATTTTTTACTGACAGCCTTTATGAATCTTTAATACACATAATCGGTATGTGTATTATGGATGACTTACGCTACGTAGTAAATTTTATGTGAAGCTATCTAATTGTTATTGATTTTACTTAAACGATAGCTTTGGAGTCTTGTTAGGTTCAAAACATTCTGTGGCTGTGAATGAAATCAATGTTATACAGGACATATCAGCGATGGTCACGGTCTTCTCTTTAATGTGTCACCTTGTCGCTTTACCCCACTTGCTTCGTTTTGTGTTTGAAGTTTTTCCCCGTCACACAGGTTAGCAAGCATTAGAGAAGTTTGTTTTTGTGTCCCATGAGCATCCGTCCCTCCCTCTTTTGCTTAAGGTTGGGCCAGATGGTCTGAGTTGTCTAATCGCCCAACTATAACACTTTCTTGAATAACTTGATAGCTAAACACGTTTCAGAATCACGCGTGTCTTCTGATAAAATAAACACAATCATACCTTATCATAAACCAGTTATTTTTTGTGTGACATCCTTGATTGTTCTTTGCCGTACGATTGAAGACATGCCCGGAAAAACGGGTTAACCCAATTTTTAAAAAATGGAGGAAACAGGTGTTTTGTGAATGAGGCTGTAAGAAATTGTTAACATTATTTTATTTCATTTCGGAGAATATGAGTCTCAAGAATACAGTATATATTATCAGGATTATCCTTAATAGAACCCAAAACATGACTGATCTAATAACAATAAAAATAAAATAATGAAAATAAAGTGAAAATCTTTGTCTGATTTTACTTAAGTTTTATTCCATATACATTTCACAATTTTAGGTGAAACTAATATGTGTGTCTTTTGGCATATTTATACATGATACACTTTGGATTATTCCACTTTTCAATAAGTATGTCATTTTGGAAACTAGGTACAAGTTTTTTAGCTGTAGTCAGGCTGATCAAAAAATGCTTCATCAGTAATATTCTCAGAAGCTGTGGTCTCAGATTTAAGAGTTTTATAGTACTAAAGGCAAATTGGTGGGATATAATTCATCAGATCCTGTAAGTCCTTTAATTTTTCAGGATTTATGGGTCTTGGACAATTGTATTTTGGAGGAAATGTCACATAAGTAAGGGATGGTTTGCCAGATATTATTTTCCTTCTAATGTCCAAAGTGTCGTAATCCTCAACTCACCGTAAGTGTATTTAAAATATAACTTAAAGGGGTGGTCTTTAAATACTTTCATGCATGTCACCTTGCTCAAGAGTACCTTTTGCCCAGATTCTGAAGCTGTTCTTTTCTGTACTTTGTCGAGAAGAGGCCTTACACAGATGAACATGTTAGCTGTCATTTTGAAAACATAAAAAGGATTATTTACAATAGTTTTCCTCACTAGTTCCATCCACTGATCTGGAACATAAATGTAAGCTGCCTGCCTCTTCTTTTTCTCTATAAGGCCGAAGTCACGATCACAAGGCAAAAGTGTATGACCGGGTACTAGTTCTGCCATTGTTTGTTTACATCCACAGTAGAGTTTACCAACATAACGCACTGTTGAAGCTCTACGGTTTCTGGTAGTTATTACTTATGAAGTGGGCTATATACTTGTCTATTTTCCATGTATCGCTTTATTTTTACAACTAAAACTATGCTGGTTTCGTAAAATATAATGATAGTTAAACCGAAATGATACAATCATTTAAAACGTTTGTAGCTCTGTTGTTTATCCATGAGTGCCACTAGATGACAGGCAAAGAGCTGAACAGGTTAACCCGTTTTTGACATTATATGAAAAAGATATAACGAAAAGCAAGTACTTCACCTCTCTCTATTTAGCGTAATATGCTCGCTGGAGGATAGACCAACACAAGAAAACATAGCTCTCTGTTGCAGCAACAGAGGGCAGCACTTATCGCAATTTCTTTTATTTTGAGGGTTAGCACGTTTTTCCGGGCATGTCTTCAATTGTAGGTGATATTTTAGTAACCCTTCTAAGAAATACTGGAAGAACAGCAAAACATCGTTTTATCTCAATTTAGTGTAATGTCCTGTGTAGTATCAGATATTCCTTGCAGTTTTTCCCGGTGACTAGAGAAAGCGCGAAAGGGAAAGAAGAAAAATTATATGTTACTTTTAAGTTACTTTTCTACAAACTACCTTTTTATATTTCTTCTATAAGATGTTATTACAAACTCCTATTTCTCTATATACTCCATGTTAATCGAAATAAAGGTTTGCTGACATGGTTTCATTACAAAACTCGTTCTAGGTATCAATATATTTAGGTGGATGAGCCTATTGTCAAATATTTAAGATGCCAGTCGCTATACGCTGACTTTGAATTTCCGCATTCTTTCCATGACACCATGATAAATGTTTGACACTAAAATGTAGTATTTTAATGAAACTGAAATTTTCCCTTGTAAACGGTGCTTTGGGATGGGAGAATTTCCTAGAGAGTTAAGAGTCTAAGAGTCTTCGTATCATATCCTTGTAAAGATAATTCACAGTGTAACAGCCAGTATGCGTACTTGAACCTGCCAATCCGATTGCCTGCCTCACGCGCACATACGCACGGGCTATCACCCAACCTAACCTACTGGGGAGATGTGATAAGCATCTTGGCAGCACCAGCCGGAAAGTTGGTATTTCTGTGCGGGATTCGCTATCTATTGCAGCTCCTGAAATTGCTCACGATTCTTAGTGCGCACCTGTCCTACACCCAGGACATGAAATCCGCACCCCCAAGTTCGGGACTGAACTCGAAACAACGTTTCAGCCCAATATGCAATGGCGCAGGAAGTCATATCCTAACAAAGATCTAGTTTGCTATTTATGCAAATTTTTGGTTTTGAGTTACGCCGTTTATATGTATATGCACGCATACATACAGAGAGGGAGGAGAGTAGATAGAGGGAGAGAGAATATAACCCTCTTTCACAAACATTCATATTCAAACTTAATCTTCTGTATACTTGGATATAAAATATTCGCAGATTGAGTGATATCTCGACATGCAGTGTTTCTGTGGAATGAAAATTTATTTCCTCAACGTAGGTCCTAGAGAAGATAAATAATCAGATTCATAGGTATAGATTTAGAAATTTGCTTCGACCAAATGTCGAACTCAGGTAATACTGGATAAGCCCTTCCACACAGAGTAGTTATTTATTGTACCACTTCTAAACTTGAACATGGTTATAAAGCTATGGGTCTCTGGTCTTTAAAGAAATCTGCCAATGAAACACGCCATTAGATATAGAGTGCAATTTGTATCCAAACACAGGTCACCTAAAATTATTATTTATACGAAAAGAAAACTTCCAAGAGATGTTATAGGTGAAATAAGCATTAAAATATTTAATGAAACAATTGTTGACATTTTAGAAAGATAATTTTAGCACAGGCCAAGTATAACACGCCTGATAGAGTAAAACATCTGGGCTCATCCATTCAATAGCTTCAAATTATTTTGGAAGTATCTGATCATCTTCGAATATATAGATAATAAATAGGCTTCTAATCTTAGGAACCATTAACACAAACTGATTGCAATACAACTTATGAACCGGTTATATTCTACATAATGTGCTCCATACATACACTCCAATAGCCACGTTAAGGTCAGACGTTCTACTCCCATTAGTCCTGGACCCGTAGGACCAAGGACCCTGACCTCATTCGACCAGGGAGTTACCGAGCTGTCCCAAAAGGGCACCCGGCGCCTCTGTGAGGCTCTCCATAGAGCAAGACCTAGAGACTTACAAGCCCCCATCTGGTCCTGTGGACTCAAGACGGGATGGAAGTGGATTTGCTACTTACGCGCTAACTCCAAAATGGGAAGGCTATCGATATGACCTCGATGGGCCCCCCTGGTGATCAAGCACACCTACTAGCTATGCTGGCTAGTACGCGGGAATTTTAATGGCTTCCCTCAAACCTGTCCGGAGACGTACCCGATCTCCCACAGATATCGGGAACCACTGCCCGCTCGAGTCCAACCCAATCCGAACAACTCCCAATCAGAGAGGGGCTTGAATGTGCGGCCCGAGGCTCCTCTAGTAACTTCAGAGGTGCCACGAGTGCTAGGGGTCCGCAGCGTCCGCACCACTGCAGCTGAAGGGGACGGATACCCTCCCCTACGGGGCCTTCAATAAGCAGGTAACTTGAAAGAGCTGCATTCCAGTACAAGTGCACTCAGAAAAATTTATCTTTGAATTTTACAGAACTGCAAGTAATAAATGGCCAAACACGTGGCGTTTCGTTCATTAAGTATACTCGGTGTTTTCCTTTTTTTTTTTTTTTTTTTTTTTTTTTTTTTAATTGTCACAAGGGTCCGAGAAGCAAACTTTTCCTCTGTATTTTAATTATAACGAAAAATCTTAAGCCGTTGTTAAATAGCAGCAATCAAATACAAGGTCTGCTAATAAGGTGTTGATAATATTGAGAAAGAAGGAGATTAAAGCAAGAGAGAAGATTTTGAAGCACGAGAAAAGATTTTAGTTTTCTGGAAATAAAGTACAAGGCGGAGAAAGCAGCACCATGCATACAAAATCCAGTCTTCCGACAATGGCCTAGGCGCCGATTTTCCTAATTAGTAACTCCCATTCCCCCACTCCCTCACCGACACCCCTTCAATTACTGTGTTCATTAGCCCCTCCCTGCAAGAGAGAAACGGCAAAGAACTCATTAAGGTAGCTAGTGAAACCCTCCTAGCCGTCCCTACCTATAATAAAACACGCTGTAAGATAGGTAATTAAAATTTAATCACGGAAAATGCACTGGCAACGCAGCTGATTTGTTTGAGTCGACAAGGAAATGCTACGCAGAAACCTTAACGTTTCTCAGTCGGACGTCAAGTAGATCGCACAGGTCATTCTCTTTGTGAGTGTAAATACCTGCATTGAAATACTGGCTTCACTGTTCTCTCAACAGAAGCTAAATCAAAATATTCTCTTTGTGAAGTAGCTATAATCAAAGGACATGCATTAGATCCCACATATCCCTTCAGACTGATGAGAAAAACTGTTACTGTGGGAACACGCTCTCATGTTGCTATTTTATCATACATACCCTTGCTTTTTTGATTTAGGTCTAGTTACAGCCATTTTGATGTGCAATGAATTAGGATTTTGCGTTTTCCTGAAACTTATAACTTTTTATCTATAGGTTCACTTAGTTAAAAAAAAGCTATTTAAGATGAAATGTTAATATACACTATGCGATGTGCAGTGTCAAAGCGCTTCAGGTTAAATTAAATATATTTGTAAAACATATGGCTTAAAATTTTTGTGAGAATTTTTGTTTATGTGAGGAAACATCATGAACATTTAGGTGAACGCCAAACTATTTAAGTTCAGCTCCTCTAGGGATACAAAAGGAAGATTTTAAAAAGAATATGTCAGTACCAAAACATCCTTAGATTGAAAACGTTATCTTATTGTTCACTTTCGAAAAAGTATTTCTAGTAGCTTTTATTAAAATGATTTGCTGTTCCTGCGAAAGCAGAGAATTTATATAGAACACAAAATTTTGTATCGTAACCATAGTTATTTTAAGTCACTGTTCATTTATTTTTCGCGATACCATGGCATTTCAAGCAGTTTTAGTTTATACGTAACTATCCAATTTTGAAATAGCTGACTATGATTGCAGTCTTCTACATGTGTATCAAAGTGTGTAAAACAGATTATTTCTTAGAACGTTTGTCTCGTAAAACAACTAGTGGTTAGATACATAAGCCCCTGAAGAAAAATTCCTCGAATAATTGACGTATTAAATCAAGTAAATAATAAATTTCGCATTTATAATGTGATATGTCATGAAATCAAAGTAGTATAAATCATGAATATTCGTCTTGGTGTTGCTCAGGGTCCTCTGCTTATACCGGTACAAAATTACTTAGCTATTGCTGTGGATAATTAATGCGCTTATGTATCCCTGAAGAATAATGAATTGTATTAGTAAGGAATATTTTTTGTTCCATTTAAACCCGCCTTTAACTGCAATGGTCATATTAGCGGCTGTTCTCCTTTGGAACATATCGATGGTGTTAACTCGTATTCGTTGGGTTTTTATTACTAGATCACGCACACATTCGCACTCTCATTCATACTTCCAGACTCTGGGGAGGATGAGTTATCTTGGTCGGAGAAGAATCCCCAACCCCACTGCCGGGAACCAAACCTGGGACCCCGATCACGGCAGGCAGGTGTCGTAAAGAATTGAGGGGAATCTTACAACAGATAAGTGTGTAATATTACAAACCATTAAATGAGGCGGAGTTCATAATGTTGAATACAAAACCTATTTGTTATATCACATTATCCAAATATAGGGTCATCCACCTGTAACTCCTGCGTGGGGTAGTTGTTACAGGATAGTGTTTATAATTCCATATCAAATATTCTAAATATACTTGAAAGAAAACTTAGGGGGAAACGAAGGCATGTGCATGTAACATAAGGGAGAAATCCTCCCAGTTAGCACATTACCTCTAATCTCAGATGCACAGTGTTGCTGCCATCAACAACAGCTCTCTCAGAAATAAATATTATTGGTACGTTTAATGGTTTTCTTCTTTACTTTGAAGATATACAAAATAAATCAAAATGCATATAAGCTAAGCAGTAAGGGCGATCTAAGGAATTAATTAATAGTCTGTGAGTGTGCATGGATCCCACCCCTAGGGGTGCGGATTTTACGTCCCACATATAGGACCGCTGCCTGCTCAGCATCCTAAGGAACTTGAGGAGCTACGCTAGGTAGCGAACCGCCAACGTTCCGGCTGAGGTTGCCGTAATAGTGACCATGTCACCTCTCCTTATCGAATGGATGATCGCCCAGCTCTGCCTTGCGTATGTGGGCGCGAGGCCGACCGTCGGATTGGCAGACTCTGGTCTGTTTGCCGGCTGTTACGCCATGGCTTGTGAGTTTGCAAGGATCACAGTGCGGTGTTTAAATGTTCACATTCGATAAGTATCGGACTAGGAAGAATTGTGTTGCACGCTGCACAGCTAATAGGATCAGAGCAGCGCGAAGCAGTATGTTTTGTAAACAAATGGAGTTTGTTTGCAATTGGAGTGACACCAAAGTTGTTTATTAGAAAATATCACCAATAATAGAATTGTTTCTCTATTAGCAATGAGCGTCTTCCTGCAAGCTTTAATTTACAAACAATACCTACACGGTTGACCATATTGTATTAGGTGAGTTAGCATGAAATAATTCTAACAAAGAAATTCTAACAAGGAACAAGAAAATTATTAAACTAATTTATCGTTTATAAAACATGAATCAAGCACATCCGTTAAAAATTTAGGATCTCCTGTTGTTACATTTAAAGCAAATTATCACTTGCAGTTACGTAACAGAAAAAACATTAGATATAAGCTAAAACATCTGTTTTTTCAATATAATATTGTGACTTTGTGGATTAACGAAACTAAAAGTCCAAATGCACAAACTCAAAATGTTCTTTATTTCCACCGTATTACAGTTGGTACACTTGCCGATTACATAGAATTATGTAGCGCACACAATTGCAATCCACATATTCGTCTGTCACAGGTCCACTCCACACTCACTATTACGTACAACTCTCTCTAGAGCTGACTAAAAACTCCTCCAGTCCGTTCACTAGCACTGCGCTCTTCACGGCTGCGCGCCAAGAACTGAACTGACTCGTCTACTGCAGCCCTTATATAGCAAGATCGCTGTTTCTGGAAGCTTCGCGGCTCGGAACATCATCCCGATTGTTCCAGACGTCAGGGGGATGGGAAAGAGACGCACAGTGGCTCGCGATACCCTCCCAACCATCCCCTCAGTTAGCGCCACAAGATGAATGGGTAGGCGTGGCTGTATGCATTCTGTCCCCCACTCAGCTGTCAGTTGGTCGTACCTTCCGATAATTGGGTGACAATATGAACAGGTAGGTCGTGAATTACAAAGTATACACTATAGGCTTTTGAATAATATTTCCTTGGAATATCTAAAGAAGGCATGTTCCTATACTTAGAAACATATAGTTTTAAAAACTGTACGAATAACAGATGTTCTCTATTCATTTGATTAAACTTGATATAAATATAGAGTTTTTTAAAATTTTGAGCATTAGCATTCACTGAATAATTGAGAAACTTGTGGAAGTGTAAAACACTAACTTCTTAATCGTTAATGTACCACCTGAAATAATCTAGGAGGAGTAAATCTTATATGGTGAAAGGTCTATCATTAACCTGGATATAGAATTAAAAACAAAGTGTAGTTCATGTTAAAGAGAACTTCTCAATTAAGCCACAGCTAAAATATAATATAAGTAAATGTTGTGCAGATACTAATTTGTCTCCATTATTTAAGCACTTCTACAAGTGTGCATAGAATACAATGTCTGCAAATACACGGTTCCACGAACTTTGCATACCTTCTTGAAAATATTCATTATCTAAGTGCTGTGCCGAGAGGTGCATGCCGTAATCTCTGCTAAATTGAAAACAGTATTGAAAAGAAACGACAAATACTCAACGTTTGCTATTCATACCGTACAATGCAGGCTAAAGATGTGCTTTTCCTCAGAGATGTTCTTCATATCGAAACAAAATTCTTTGTTACATACGTGTCGCTGAAGAAACTTAAAACCGAAAGGTTAACATTTACATATAATAAAATAACAAAGCATTTCAAAATTATGAGATATATAAGTATAATATTTGAGGACATTCATTACTTCCTTCATGAAACATCGAACTCACCTTTTCCTTTTACGCCAAATGTATTCCCTAATGTAAAATGAGCAAATCAAATCTACAAAAAACTTTCACAAATTAAGCACCTTGATATTTATATAAATATCTGATATTTACTTTTATAGTGTCTCTTACAATTTTATTACAATAACTTTAACATCGAACATGCACTACAGTATTACACCTCCTGTACAAAGACGTGACATTGCTGACTCAGGTCCCCTGGCCATATAAACCTTTGGTTTTCCTAAGCAGCTAGGTGTCATTTCTTCTTGACCATCGCTTCTCTTGCCATAATCCACTTTTATCTTATCCTATATAAATCTTCTCCTATACATCTATTTTTCTTTTCACCCATCCCCGTTAACATTCTTAGCGCCACTAGCTCTGATACCGAAATTAAAGGATTGAAATAAGTAAAGAATCATGATGGATTTCAAAGGAATGTTGGTTCTTTGTTAGAAGACGTGCAGGTGTAGTTGATTCAAATAGCATTTTGGGTGAATAAGTTGTTATAACAAAATAAATGTAAGAAACAGTGTCCTTAGAAGAATTCTAAAGGGGAGCACTTGACTTTGTTGAATAGGCTATTCTTCGGACCATTCATAATGGCATGACAAAATAGTCACAAAGGGAATCTTTGGTTGAATAAGGAACTTCCAGAAAGTGAAAGTGACACATGCACTCACGGGCAGCTGTGATCAGTAGGAACAGTGAATCAGTCCACGGCGTGAGGCCGATTAGGGCAGTTATCTGGTTCTGTCTTGGTCGAGGACAGACCAGAAGTGATGAGAGAAGATATTTGTCGGTTTATACACTAAACACCCATTATTTCCATTTGCATTAAAATGTCGTGCCAATGTGGTAACCTTTGCTCGCCACATATATTGTTGCTTCACCTCTTTGCTCACAGTGTCCCATTTATTATCCCACATTTTTCTCCTGTAATTTGGTAACTCCTGAGCAGTGCTCTCTTCATCTCCCCAAAATTCACATATACCTGCTTCATTACTTCTCAACCCTTTTAGATAAATTATTCCTACTATCATCCATGCTATGCCTTCACTTCCAGTTTTGTCACAATGATCTATATAGTTTTCCCTACCCCATTCTCTCTTTAATTGTTTATAGAGTTTCAAAGATTTCTTTTCTTTTATACTTTCCCATATCTCCTGCCTGTCTATGTCTTATACTCTGGTTTTCACTTCCTTCCAAAACTTGCTATGATTTAATTCCTTTGCTCTCCATGAATCTCCCATGCCTATCTCCGATACCATTCTTTCCACTTCCGACCACAAACTATTTGTGTTCTTAAGGCTTTTCAGTTGCTTCATGCACAGATTCGATAATTCCACTTTCTGCCCGTTAATACACCTATGCCTACCAGAATTTCAGTATTCTCTCTATTATTTCTCTCCTCCTTTTTGTATTATCCAACTGAAATAATGCCACTTCTCTTAGTGAAGATTTAGACAGACCTAGTAGTTCTTTGCAAAACAATCCATGCATCTGGTCTCATTGTGTACGTATCACTAATGTGCCCCATACCTCCACTACATACATTGTTATGGATTCAACGACCGCTTCATACATTCTTTCTAACTATCTGACATCTCCAGTTTATGTTTACATATTCTTACCCCTGTCAATGCCGCCCTGCCATTAGCTATCACTTTTCTGGCTTGTGCGGCCCACCCTCCATTGCTGGACAACCTTACAACCTCCTTTACTACTTGTACTTTTTGATCTATGAACCACTCCTCCCCTTTCCTCAATATAGATCCTCTTTTAAATACCATTATTTTTTATTTTGTGCTGTTTATTCTTAATCCCCAGTCAGCGAAAAACCTATGAATTGCCTCAATTGATTTTGGTAGACCTATTACAGAAATTATTCCTACAGTTAAAGCATCCGAATACAATGAACCAGGGATCTCTTTGTTCATTAATATTGGGCAATGAGCATTGCTTTCCTTAACCTTCTTAATAATGTCATCTATAAATAAATTGAATATATAGGACTCAATTTGAACCCTTGTCTCAAGCCTAACTTCTGTTAGGCCTCGTCCGATAGTACATTCATTCCACATCTTATTTTGAATTTCACCCCATTATAAATATTGTCAGTTTCATTTAAATATAAATATAGTGTGTCTCTAGACAGCATAACTCAGAAAAGGAAAAGCTGGTTAAGTACTACACTTGCATTTAAATTCAGTATATTCCAAAGATAACACACGAAGATTTTCAAGAAAATTCCCTTGCACCAAATTATGATTTATATAACGAAAAATGTTTAGAAAATTTGTTAAATTTCTCCAATATTACTAACAATGTAGTTTAAAGAATAATATAATTGTTTGACATAACAAGAACATCTAATAAGCTGTTAGGTTCTTACCACTGAGGGGACTTCTCTGTAACGTTGTGCCACTGGTAAACATTACAAGGTGGCCAAAGCCATAGATCATATAAAATGTAGATATCTTTCAAACACACTATTCACTTCCAGTAACGTTTTCTGCTTTAGCCATTTTCAGGAAATCTACATTATTGGTTTTTTAATTTTTCAATACTCCATTCTTATAGTTCTGCGCTGTTCAGCAATTTCTCAGATGACATGGATAGGGTGCAGAATGTTAATGACAGTATACTGCGGCTCACGTTTGTCACCCGATTGTCGATTCTGTTTGTCATCCATCCCTTACGAGATGTAATGAAACCTTGGCTGCGAAGGATTATCTCGATTAACATGAAGTAGACAAAATAACGTTTGATAAGAGGAGTGCGCAGAAGCTATACAACAAAAAATGCTACTGCTTAGAGAATGTAACAAGAGCTTTCATTCAGGTTAGTTTTTCAGAATGATTTGAAAACGTATAAAAAAGGAGATTCCTCTTTGTGGAAATAAGTTTGATGGGAGAAGCATTGCTCAATTCTGTTTTATTAATAGGGGCATCTTATTTCATTAAAAAGTAATTCCTGACTGAGATTTTATTTAAGATTTTTCTCCTGTTTAACTTATAATATCTATATTAACTACATTTCAGACCTGACTTCGATTTTGTTGAAAAATTGCGGTTTTATAAATACGATTGTCGATTTTGTTCTTGCTTAAACAAACAAAATTACGAGGTAAGTGTATTTACAAAGTACTGTACCAAAATGTCATAATCAATCAATCAAGTAGCTGGCGGCTGACTGAGGGTCAGCACGATGTGTGTCATCCGTGTACCTGTCCTACACGGACTTAACCACTTAATGACAAGATATGTGGGGTTTTGCAGGGTGGTGGTTTAAATTTAGGTGGATGAAAACCAGGGAGATAGCCGTAGCTCCTCATGGTAGCCAACTCGGGTGCAACGCCTGTGTGCACCGCTAGTGTGACAACATTTAGGAAGCGTTTAATTTAGTTTAGAAAGTTTATTAATTTTCAAACAGTAATAACTTTGAGGTTGTAATAACAACTTTATTGTTACCGCATGCCATTCAGGGAAGCCGGTAGAGCTTGTAGCGTCTTTCTGAGGATCTATAGTTCCCTAGAGACCTAACCAGGGCGCTCTGATGTTGAGGCAAACTCGCGTAGAATTTTGTAGCCCGGCGCCTAATGACATCTTCCACATAGTGGAGAGATGAGGCTTCATGAAGGTATCTCACGGGAAACCTCCAGCAAACAGAATAGATGGTTCTAAGGCATCTATTTTATACACACTGAAGTTGTCGCAGATTGGTTCCTGTGGCCATGTCCCAGATCTCACACGCATAAAGCATGATTGGAAGAATTAAAGCCTGAAAAAGGCGCAACTTAGGGGATGTCGGCATCCCTGACCGCATCATGGGGTATAACGAAGCCGAACCTCCACATGCCCGATGAGCCACCTCCTGGATGTGACCCCCAAAAGTTAGGCCCTTGTCCAACCTTACACCTAGATACTTCAGAGAGTTTGTCCTCTCCAGCCTTCTGCCAGAATAGTTACAGGAGGGGAGGTTGGCGGGAAAGCGACGCTTGGTGAAGAGTATGGCTTGTCTTTTCTCCGGTTTGATGGAGAATCGCCTACACCAGTCGTGAATGAGGCTTAGGTTATAATGGCCTTAGTTATCGACAGAGACCTGAGCACAACATTGGTTTAATATTACGAGGCGTGTCCGTAAAATAAGGTCTCCAATTTTATTTAATATAGAAAACATGTTAGTCAATGAATGTTACATTGATGGAAAGGCGGAATTTACAGCTATTTTGCAACGTAATCACAATTACGATTGATGTACTTTTGCATGCTCAGTGGCAGTTTTCGTATACCCTTGTTATAGCACTCTCCCGTCAAGCTGCGCAGGTAGCGCTCAACCTCTTTTTTCAAATCATCTTCGGTCTGGAAATGTGTTCCACACAGGGCTAACCTCAACTCAGGAAACAGATAATAATAACTAGGTGCTAGGTTTGGATTGTAGGGGAGATGGCTGAGGATGCCCCATCCGAGCTGGGCCAGGAGCATTTAGGGGACCCACCTCGCACACACCTTGCGATAATGCAAATGTTCGGTAAAAATCTTGTCAATCGTAGTCTTACTGCCTCCAGGGATAAGTCCACACAGCTCGCGAACTGTCACACGCCGATCTTTAAGCATTTTTTGCTCCACTTTTTCAATTGTTTCGGCTGAAACCGAAGAGCCGTATGGATGTGTTCTAATAGGGTGATAAAGGAAGAGCTTGTGGTTCACTGCATTAAGAAACACAGTCGTGAAGAATCATTACAGTTAATGCTTTTACTGTTTTGGCTACTTGGTAATTGGTGAAACATTATTGTAAGAATTCGGCAATATTCAAATAGTCACTTAATGTGTATACTTTATAACAATTGTACAAAAGTAAGCCATTTCTATTTTCGATTGTACAACTTTATTGCTTGTTTTTACAGCCTTTAAAATTATTGAGTGGAACTTGTCCTGTTAAGGTATATATTACTGTTGTGATTTATAGAAGGTCGTAAATTCATATGGAAGTGTGTCTTCTGTACCTAAGCTTTCATCATTTTTTGATTTTTAAAATTGCATTTCTAGTGATGTTATTATCATTTAAAGAAAGCTGAAGTACATAAACACATATATTTCAAAATTATCGTAGTATTCCAGCATCGTCAACATTGCATTTATATATATTTTTGCTTAATTCACTTAGTTGCTAAAGAAAATCAGAGACCGTCTGGGAACTAACGCACTTTCTTCATCTGTTTCCACCCTAACCTAACTTTTGGTAGGACTAATCATCACTCAAGGATGATCGATCTAGTCATGATCGCCATTATGTGTACAATATTCCGTGGAGTGTAAATCTGTATCAATATCCACATGACTATATTTAGTAGGCATCCCATTTATATCATTTATATTCACTAAAACACCTAAAAGAGACGATGCATAAATATTTATTAATATCCCTTCTAAAGTGACAGACAATCCACATTTTTCTACTCACCCAAATGAGACTAAGCAGAAGAAGATGTTACAGCACTTTATTGAAGCCTTACCTGCAAAATAAAGAAAATGCAAAGTTATTCTGAGACAAGAGACGATCAATGCGTTCAGTAATACAAATGAGTCTGTAACAACAAATCAATCCCAGCAGATTTCAACTCAGCTGCACAAATTAAATAAGCATATAACTAATAATTATTGGTCTCTATTAGGAAACCTTGAGTAATACGAATGATCTCTAGTCATAATATTGTTGATAAAAAGCGGAGTCATATATAAAACATTAAACATATGAAGAACGAGTAACAGAGATATCAATACTTCAACTATATTGAATATACTATTATCTTACAGAGATATTGAAAACTTTATGAAAATGAACATTAATCAGTCCTAAAATGAGACCTGAAACTTTCCTAGCGACCAATACGCTCACCTTCTTCTCGGGCAGCCAGCCAGCTGAAAAGAGAATTAGATATCAACGTTTCGGGACATGGACATAATAATCGAACATGAACGGACCATTCGTTTAATACCACCTGAGAAGTCTGGGCTGGCAGAGCATTGTTTTGAAAACGGCCATAGAGCCAATTTTCGGGAGACGACCATCTTGGTAAAATGCAACAGTTACTGGGAGCGGAGAATTAAGGAGGCTTTGGCGATTTCCTCTGAAAGGAGCACGCTTAACCGTGATGCTGGATTTCAGTTCAGCTCCTCTTGGAAACCGGCCTTAAAATGGAAATCCATCCAATTAAAAAGCAAAGATCAATGCAGTTTGATAATCAAGTTAAGTAGTTACATTTCTTTGACACAATTCGTTATAATCATGTCATCTCCTGACCTGGGATTTAATTTACTGAAAACAGTCTTTTGTTCCGTAATGCGAATTTTGATAGTGTTTTGTATTTGTTTATAGTAGTGTTATATACAGTATTTCATTTGAGGTTATAACATTTTATAAATATCCTGATGATGGGAGAGATGCACACTCCCGAAACGTTGATATCTAATCTCCTTGTCACCTGGCTGGCTGCCCGAGAAATAAGTGAGCGTATTCATCAGTCCTCTTTACCGTATCAGTTATAATCAGTCATACAAGTTTGTAACTTGTAAGTTTAAAGTCTGGACGGAACGAAATAGGGTTAAACTGCTACTGGACTATAGGTAGGTAGGGAGGTTGAGTTAGAAAACCACTCCTCATCACTCGTACTATCTTTTAGCGTTTTCAAACAGCACTCGTTTTGCAAACAGCCGGTTTTTACCTGTCGATTAACAACTCTTGGTCTGTCTTTTTGTATTATATGTGAAATATGGTCTGTAATAGTAGTTTAAGTGTAGATAACTAAAAGTCAATATAAAGCTTAAGAATGTCTCTGCTTGAAGAGACATACCAGGTACTAGGTACTGCACATGAGAGCATCAGTAGAAGTTTGATATTCGTAGAGAAGAATTCTAGGGTAATATTAAGATTTGACGATGATTTAATAAATATTACATAATTCTCAGCATATAACCGCAAAGTATAAAGAAAAATTTAGGTTAAAGTAACCCCAGGAACGCTCTCATTTCGTTACAAGACGGCAAATACGTATCCTATAAGGAGGGGAGACCTAGGGTAGGCTTGCGCGAGACAGACCACATTCTCTCGACGTAAAATGCACATGTAAAGCACGTGGGGATTCAGGGTCCGAGGAAGACCAACATTCTTTCATGGCAAACAACACGCTCTGTTGTAGAAGTTTCTTTTCTTTATTATCCGTTTGATTAACGTACTCTATCAGTTAGGTCATATCGGTCGGTGAATAAAATGGGTGAAATGATACTCAAATGAGTCCAGGGTTCACAGAGCTTAGAGTTACCCTACATTCACCTTTCAGGAAAAGCGAAAAACCGGAAAAGAAACGTTATCCAGATAACTCACCCTGACGGAGACTCGACCTAAACATTTGCTTAACGTGAACAAGGATACACTACCACCACACTACAGAGGCGGGCGTTGTGGAAGTAAGATATCTGCTGTTCAACTCAAGAGTCGGAGTTCAAATTTCAGTTCTAGTGAATCTGTGCATGCAGTTTTTGTCCGTGGTTTTCCTTCTCATAAAACCAAATAGTCGAATAGTTCCGGTGAAGGGACGTCGGGCTTGTCGCTTGTTTGTTTCATCCTCTATGCAGTTCCCTTAATGGGAAAAATAGAACCTTACAAAGCACTGTGAATAATAGTAACACACATGATGGCAGCGTCCAGCGCTGTGGCTAGAGCTTTGTGCTTTAGTTCTCTGCCAAGGAATAAGATCGAATTCGATCCGAGCCTTAAAGAGTGCGGATTTCAAGTCCCGTGCATAGGACCGATACTGCCTCAGCGTCCTGAGGTAATTGAGGAGTCAAAATAGTTAGCGAATCCTTGTCAAGAAAACCAACTTTCCGGCTGGAGGTGCGGGATGTTTATCACATCTCCCCGCATCATATGGATGATACGCCCACTTCTGCCTTGCATATGTGGGCGTGAGGCCGACAGTCGGATTGGCCGTCTGTGGTCCGCTGTTACGCGGCAGTCACGCCATGGAAATTTATTTGGACAGTGGTAATAAATTATTATAATAATGATGGGCCCCACCGTGGCCGAGGTGTTAGACCACATGCCTGTTAGACTGTTAGACCGTATGTGAGATGTTTGGTAGACAACAAAGCACTGGGGTGGGTTTCTTCTCCAGGATATCCGGTTTCCCCCGCCATCATTCCACCATTTCTTCCATTACCATATTTCCTTTCATCCACTTCGCCCTTATTCTGTTCATCTACTTCGCTCACTCCCATTCCACACATAGGGCTGATCACCTATGAGTCATTCCATGTCAAATCGCACCAATTTCGCCAGCTGCTCCCTTCTCAGGCCTGCGCTATCCCAGCCATCCCCAGGCACTATCGTGACTACTCAGGCATCTGCTGCACGATCCTTCTCTTCCACTCTTGTGCACTGGCCGCACTCTTCTTGACAGGGTCGTCGGGATAAAGCGTCTGCGTTACCATGGCTCTTACCTCTGCGATGTTCCGAAGTGAAGTCGTACCACTGCAGCCAACGTGCTGTCTAGCCTTCCAGGTTCTTAAAGCTCAATAGCCAGGTTAGGGCGGAATGTTCAGTCCTCAGGTGGAATGGCTGACCGTACATGTACTTCTGGAAGTGCCTCAAAGTCTTCACTACCGCCAATAATTCTCGCTGAGTGACGCAGTAGTTCTTCTCTGCCTTGGATAGCATCTTGCTGTAGTAGGCTATCACCCGCTCGTGGCTGTCCTGGATCTGCGGTAGGACGCCTCCAATACAATGGTCGCTGGCGTCGGTGTCCACAATAAAGGCACCGCCTGGTTGTGGAAATCCCAAAATGGGAGCACTGCACAGTGTCTTCTTCAGGTGCTGGAAAGCTTCTTCGGCGTCCTCCGTCCACGCATAAGGACGGTGTTCTTCTGTCAGGCGGTTGAGGGGCTTGGCGATGTTAGAGAACCACTTTATGAAGCTTCGGTAATAACTGCACAGCCCCAGGAAACTGCGCAACTCCTTCTCATCCAACCTCTCACAGCCTGAGTCTTCTCCGGGTCTGTGGCCACTACGGTTGCTGAGACTATGTAGCCCAAGTAGTTCACTTCCTTGCGGAAGGGCTGGCACTTCTTCGCGTTCAGCTTAAGCAGGACCTCGTTCTCCACAGGCAAGGTGTCGCCAGATGCCGTCATCAGCTGGTATGGTCAGCTCGGCTTCCTGGATGGCTAACCCTTGGCTATGTCGGGTCTGATGATGGTCACAGCTGCCCCGGTGTCCATCAGCACGCGGCACGGCTTTTCGCTCACCCAACCTTCCGCGATGAGTCTGTCATCTATCCGCCGGCTGACGGAGCGCAGTGTCACTCGAGGGGATGGTGGTGATGGCGGCGACGTGCCCTTCGCCAGGACGGCCCTTACTCGTTTCCCGGCTGCTCTTCCTGGTGTGAGCAGTCTCTCTTCAGGTATCCCGGCTTTCCACATCCCCAACACAGGCCACTAGATCTTCGCCGGCGTCTCTTGTCTGGTCTTCTGTCTCCGGTGTAGCGGAAACTCCTTGTTCTCGACGTCGGGGTAGCCGTCAACTTGGCCGCCTCCATCCTCAATGCTACCGTCAGCGCCTCGTGGATGGGTTTGTAGTCGCTGAGCATTAGACGCTGACGTATCTCGTTGTCTCGTACCCCGTCCACAAAGGCGTAGGCGGTTTCCCGGGATAGAACTCCGGCGGAAGGTCAATCAAAGCCTTGCTAGCCAGCTGCTCAATCGCCAGGGCGAACTCCTGCAGCGTCTCCCCTGGCTGTTGCTACCTTGTCTTCAGCTGACTGCGGTAGCCTACGGCTAGGGGGTGGTTCCCGAACCGGTTCTCCAGGTCTTCCCAGATATCCTTGGGAGCTGCCGCTATCTGGATGGCGTTTAGGACTTCAGCGGCCCGTCCCTGGAGCCTCGCTGTTAGCTGTGCGACCTTTTCCTTCGGTGACCACTTTTTATGCCTGGCCACCGTGTCGAACTGGTGGCGGAAGACCTCGAAAGTTGACGCGCCGTCATATTCCGGAGGCTTGACGCACGCCGATTTTGTGTCGCGTCCCGGAGCGTTGGCATTCAAATCCTTCAAATTCCTGCCAACGACGTTCTCCGACGTAGAGGACGGTGGAGGACGTCCTCCACTGTCAGGGACTTGACGCTGCTGTCGGATTTTCCTTCCAGGTCACCAAGCACCGTGACGTCCTCCTTTACGTTGGCCAAATGCTCTTCAAATTTTGTGGCGAGAACCTCGTTTGCCGCTTTAATTTTTGTGGTCAATTCGGTCTTCATTTCCTTCAGTTCCGAAGACAGGTTGTTATTTGCTTTCTTCATTTCCTTCAGTTCCGCGGCAAGGTTATTTGCCGTCTTCATTTCCTTCAGTTCCCCGCCCAGGTTGTTATTCGCCGCTTCTGTTTTCGCAGTGAAGTTGTCATTTGCTGTTTTCATTTCCGTCATCTTCTCCAAAATCTTTTGCAATGCCGATTCCATGGCGTTATCCCACTTCTAACTCCAGTTCTGACTTTGTGGGTTCGTAGAATTAAAAGTCCAATTGCACAAACTCAAAATGTTCTTTATTTCCGCCGAATTTCAGTTGGAACATTTGCCGAATACATATAATTACCTAGCGCACAAAACTACAATCCAACAGTTCGTCTGTCACAGGTCCACTCCACACTCGCAATTACGTACAACTCCTCTGATACACGTACGCGTCTTCCAATCCATTCGCTAGCACTGCGCTCTTCACGCTGCTCTCCAAGAACTGTACTGACTCGTCCACTGCATCCCTTATGTACGCACATCGCTGTGTCTGGAAGTTTCGCGGCGCAGAACATCATCCCGATTGTTCGAGACGTCAGGGTAAGGGGAAAGAGACGGTTAGTGGCACTTCCTAACCATCCCTTATGTTAGCGCTACAAGATCAATGGGTGGGCGTGGCCTAAATGCCCCCTGTCCCCTACCCAGCTCCAGTTGGTCGTGCCTGCCGATAATTGGGTGACACTATTAAAACACTTGGCCCTCAATCAACAGTGAGGAAATCGAATTTATCTAACAATGAGTGGTACCAAAGTTTCACACGGCTCCCATTGGCGAGCTATCTTTGCTATAACTCTCAACCTTAAACCTAAAAAGCAATGCACCTTCTGGGAGTCAGGTTGGCCGAGTAGTCTATGGCACCACTCTGGTTACCAGAAGGGATATTCGAAACCCGCACTTAACAAATATTTTTATTTTTTCCATGATTATTCTAAATAGGAGGCTTTCAGGTGCAGCATATTAAAGGCTTTGCTTAGACGTCAGTTATGCCGAGTGGTTCAAGACGCCAGATTCAAGTGCTGTGTCCCACAAGGAAGCTCGATTATCATTTTCTTGAGATTGCTGCAGCAGGCTTGCCAAATTACGTACAACGACGACGACGAGGTACTGGCAGGCTGTTCCCAGCCCGAAAGTTTTCGCTGGGTGCCCACCCAGGTTTTCCAAGTTACCCCTGTTCGTACCTGCAACAAGGGTAGTGGTGCAGTACCAATTAAATCTTTTCGTACCGCACCATTACACCTGTTCCAGGGTTACACCATCCCTCTTACGAGTCGCAGTACCTAACAACATCTTTTGGTGTGAGTATTGCTGTGAATGAATATAGTTATGCACTATCTGAACTTTGTGATTTGACATCTATGTTAATGAAATACATATTACCGAGCAAGTAAATAATAAATCTCTCACCTCTCCACATTGCTTTAGGTACGCAGTTTCTAAAATCAAATTGATTTGTTCTAATTGCCTAAATTTGAAGAAAAGAAGCAATCCAAAGGCCATGGCTTCTGAAAAAACGGGAATAAAATGTTATGCCAGGTACGGGGTTCGAACCCGTGCTCCCACTGGGAACCAGAACTTAAGTCTGGCGCCTTAGACCACTCGGCCAACCTGGCTATAGTTATCTATACGCGTTGGTGTGCTATTTATTTCAAATTCAGGTGCCCGCGAAGTCCCGCTTATTTGCAGATTAGTTTAAAAATTTTTGGGGATCAAAAGTAACATGAGTGTTACTTTCAAACTGTCCCACAATCAAAAGGCAACCCATGTAATCAGTTACAAAATCCATAAATATTACCACAATTAATAAACAAATAATTGTGTAACTTTTAAGAAAACAAAGGTAACCATATGAAGTTTAGGAGGCCATGACTAGCTCCAAAACTACGTCTGATATTTTCTGAAACTAATCCCGAGGATAGCGTTTTTGCGACAATTTTCTGTTTTTTTATAGGCGTTTCTCCTATTGCCACTAAACACTCATTCAGTTTTCTTGCTGCGCATTTTGTGTCCATACTTACTGCAGCACTGGAGGATGAGGAAAAACTATCACTATCTGTAATTTCACATTTACTAGTACTGTACTTTCACTTGTAATTGGTACACATAACTCACTTGTACTTGGTTGCTTTGGAAGTTTAGAAATTTTCTGACGATAATTGTCACACACTTTCAAATCGCGAGATAGGTTTACGCCTTCCAGGTTGAGTTTAATAAGCTTGGCTGAGCTTACTGGCCTTAACCTTTTTTGGCCTACTCTGTGGTTCACTAGTTTGAATGGATTAAAACAGTAACAATTACTCTTTTGAACCAAATCAGACATGATGAAAATTAAGTTCCACACTTCAGAACTTACGCGAAATGTCAGTTGACATTTATGTCAGCCACGTCCAGACTGGTGTATCTGGACAGCATTTCTATCCTGTAACGCAGTGTACCGTATACTCAAACGTCCGCCGGCCGTCAGTGTACATGTCGATACCACCAGAACACTCGCGTTTCTTTCTACTCTCATACTATATCTGCTTTCCGACACAAGACATAGACAAACTGACCACCAGACAGCAGGTCCGCAAGACCAAAGCCAAGGGTCAGAACTATAGTTCTGAATCAAGAGTCGAAATGCCTCGCTCAGGCGCCTACCCTAGGCAGGTACCTAGGGAGGGCCGGTCCGCTGCGGACAGCCGGAGGCCAACTGCGCCGACCTTGACCAACCAACAGGGGCAGCAACACTCAATCAGTACCTATCCTCTCCCTACGGTAACCAACACTAAGGCAAAATGCCTAAAGAGGAAGGCTGTGGCTATTCAAAAATCCCCAGCACCAAAACACCAGCATCCATGGACCCTTCGTCCTATCCACCTCTGTCTGAGATGGAGGGAGAGTCCGAGCTTGATGACTTCACTGTCGTAGAGAGGAGGGAGCGAAGCAACTCTGGTCCTAAAAATACGGGACAACCCCAGCCGCCTGCACTTGGGGAGAAGCAACCGCTACCCAAAAGGGGGACCAAGATGCCGCCAATCATGGCGGACATCTTTATAAACCTCGTTGCAGTAATGCGTAAGCTGGCTCCCAAGGTGAAGGATTTCGAGGTGAGGAGGAAACCTCGAAAAGTACAGATACAGACATACAGCCTGTCTGACTTCGAGGCAGCCAAAGAGCTGCAAAGGGGACTGGAGATCCCTGTCTATTAATACTCTCCTCAACGTCCTAACTTGAAAGGAGAGTCATTAGGGGTCTAGACTCCGAGAGCCCACCTGAAGATATGAAGGCTGCACTACCTGAGGAGTACGGAATCAATGTCAATTCAGTCGCTCAGTTGAATAAGACAATATCCACAGAAGAAGAACCCGTGAAAGTTCCCATGCCTCTCTTCTTGGTCAATGTAGACTAGGTCGCTGGAGAGTGGCGCAACCTATCGACTCCGTCCGGAAGCTATTTCATACGGTCGTCAGGATTTGGAGATTCTACGGCCAAAGTGGACCAGTCCAGTGCCACAGATGTATGGGGTTTCACTACTCCAGCACGGTGTGCGAGCAAAAGAAGTATGCCTGCGTTGTGCTGGACTCCATCTTCTGAGGGATTGTGATAAAGCCCCGGAAGAGAAGAGATGCGCCAACTGCCCGCAGAACAACATCAGCGTCTACAAGGGCTGGGTGGCGAGGCAAAGGATAACTGAGAGCCGCTGCAGAACAGATGTCGGGAAGGTAACTGTGCGACCTGGCGTGTCTTTTGCGGCAGTCCTATCTAGGGCGGAACAAACTGTTGATCAGGCAGAACTATCTGTAACCGCCCCTACGAAGGACACACAATCAGCAACTACTCCTGCAACAACAAAGGAAACACAACCCAAGCCTCAGAGACCCAAGGAGAATAAGAAGGCAGCAAAATCGGCTGTTGCTTCACAACAGCAGCCAGCAAAGCCAACTGCTGTCCCTCAGAAGAAGCAGCAGAAAGCCCCGCCCAAGGAGGCGGAGTCTACAACTTCTGTAGTCAATCCAGTGCCAGCTAAACTTACTGTACCTCTCTCACGGCTGCTAACTGCAGCGACTGCTATACCTGAGAGAGACGTCGATGAATTCAGGGATCTATCTCTGCGGTTACGCGATCTCCTCCAAAGTATTCTCCCCACACTTAGAGTGCAAGCGGGTAATGGATGACCCACACTATAACTCCCTGGAAAAATACGCTATCTTCCTCAAACAGTGGAACAACTGTTCCCAAGTACCGAACTGTAATGGCCCCTGGACTTGTTCGGAGACCATTGCGGATCGTATTCTGGAATGCGAACGGTATAGGGGCACAGTATCCTGGTGTGTTGGAGTGTGTACAGTCCTACGGAATTGACATTCTAATGATCTCTGAAACGCACGTGCAGGCTTATACTAATTTCGTCACCCAATTCGCCCAATTTCGTCACCCACCGGTCCGATAGAATCGGCCAACGAGGGGGAGGGGTACGGAACAGCCATTTTCATTAAAAATATCATCACACACATCCTTTCCCGTTCCTGCGCTTCAGGATGTTGAGGCCTGCGCCATCCGAATTGCCATCGGTGGCCTGGACTCTTTACTGGTAGCAGCCTATGACGCACCTGGCCATCAATTCTATGAGAAAGATTACACCACCTTAGTGAACCTACATCTAGTGGTTTGCATTGCAGGAGACCTCAACGCGAAACATGGGCTCTGGAATAGCCGCAACAATACCCAGAGAGGACGAGGGCTCTACCGCCTCATAAGCGGAAATCTAAGTCTGATCGCGCAAGGACCAAGATGTCCAACATGCTATCCGGCTCGCGGCAGACCGGATATCATAGACATTATGATCACCAAAAACATTCCATTCCATCTGGACCTCTCAGTAGTCAATGAGCTGGACTCAGACCCCGATATCAGTGCCCCTGCACTGATATTCCCTGATTGTAAGTACGAGGTCGACTGGGATGCTGCCATTCAATCCCTTAACTAAACGTTCGATCCACGTCCACGCATCAATGACATTGAGGCGCTGGAGGTAGCGGCGACACGTTTCTCCCAACAAATCTAACAGATCGGAAGAGCACACACTTACCGCAGTCTACCAGCAGTTAAAGTCTTTGGCACGAAGACTGCTCCAAGCTCATCGAGCTGCTACCTGGGAACACACTATGCAGAACATCAATCTGCAAGAAAAGAAACCATGGCGAATATTTAAATCCATACGTAAAGACAAAACTCTGTACCAGCATCCCTTAATGGCACTCGCTGGAGGCTCGCCTTTGAACCTCACGAGAAAGTCACAGTGTGTGCAGACTATTTGGAGTGTCAATTCGAACATAGAGAGGACTCCCAAGACGAGGACTTTACTGACCATGTGGAAGCGGAGGTCGAGTTCCTCTATGAGCACCCTCCACCGAGACACGCGGAGATCCATATCCCTATAGTTACCCTTAAAATGGTGGCTTCCGAAATCAGAAAGCTTAAACCCAATAAATCCCCTGGACATGATGGCGTCACCGCGATCATGCTCCAGCACCTTCCCAAGAGGGCCGTCATCCATTTGAAGAGGATATTCAATGCTTTCTTTAACCTGCGCCGCTTCTCGATCTTCTGGAAGGAGGCGAGGGTGGTATGCTTCTTGAAACCCGCCAAGTATCCGGTCTTTCCTTGCAACTACGGATCCATCAGCATTCTCCCAGTCGTCTCAAAAATTTTTGAACGACTGCTCGTTGTCCGCCTGACACCTATTTTTGAGGACAGGCACCTCCTTCTGGATCATCAGTTTGGTTTTCGGCGGGGGCAATCCACAACCATGCAGTTGCTTCGAATGGTTGAGAAGGTAAGCCTGGGTTTACAGGAGAACTTCAAAACCATTGCGGTCCTGCTGGAAGTGGAAAAGTCCTTTGCGACAACTTGGCATAAGGGTCTACTGTACAAGCTCAAGAAAGTTAACATCCCTCCTCCCTATCTCACGCTGATCAGCAGTTTCCTTTGGGATCGCACGATCAGGGAGAGAGTGGAAGGAAAGCTTCCAGTGTCAGACCCATAGCCGCGGGAGTCCCGGAGGGTAGTGTTCTATCACCGTTGCTCTACGCGGCCTACGTGTCTGACTTTCCCACAGATCCACAGAGAGTTACGTGCCAGTATGCGGACGATGTTCTCATTATGGCGCATAATAAAAACGTCAAGTTCTGCTTCCCTCCTCTGCAACGACAGCTCCGAGTGATCGGCCGCTGGAGTGAGAAGTGGAGGATGGCAGTTAGTCCAGGGAAGAGTTCAACTTAAAACAATTAAATACGAGGTACGTCCAGAAAGTAAGTTCTGTTTGGTAATAACATTAAATTTAGTACAGATACAGAAAAGTTATTAGTGCACAAAGTTCTACAACCCCTAAACTAATTTTCCACATAACTGCCAAATTTTGCAAGCATTTGTCATAGCGAGGCACAAGTTTTTATGTACCTTCTTCATAGAAGTTTGCCGCCTGTGTCTTCAACCAGTTGGAAACATTTTCTTTCAGCTCTTCGTCATTGTTGAAGTATTAACCGCCAAGGAAAAATTTCAGATGCAAAAACAGATGAAAGTCGCTAGGAGTGAGGTCAGGGCTGTACGTGGTGTGGCCAAACATGTCCCAGTCAAATCCCTGTAGGATGTTTTTCTTCGCATTTGGAGTGTGTGTTCGTGCGTTGTCGTGAAGAAATACAACAACTTTTGACAGCATTCCTCGGCGCATATTCTGTATTGGGCGGGGCAATGATAGCATTCAGAAAATGAATCACAGGTGTGATTTCATAAGAGGCGGGAATTTCAATCAACACCGATATTACAAACAAGCACAACAAAGCTTACGTGGCTGACAGTAATCTCACAATGGCGCACGTTTCTTCTCCTTGATACAGAACGTCTACTGCGCATGTGCGGAACTGCGATCGCAGTGCTGCCGCGGAGATAGATTGAAACAGAACTTGCTTTTTGGACGCCCCTTGCATAAAAATAACTATTTCCATAAGTACTAATATCACACATAAGTTATTCTATTTAATGTTCAATACAAATATTGTGTCTTTTCCTTTATTTGTTATTTTTTGTTTATGTAATTTATGTCCTCCAATGTTAAGTTATATCGTACGATGAATGGAATGTGTGAAATGATATTCAAATGAGCCCGGGTTCCATAGAGCTTAGAGCCACCCGACATTCGTCTTTCAGAATAAGGGAAAACCCCGGAAAAAACCTTATCCAGGTAACTCGCCCTGACCGAGATTTGAACTCGGGACCTCTGGAAAGTGAGGCAGACACGCTACCACCACGCTACCAAATCGGGCGTCTTTTCCCTTGGTTTATCAGATATCAAATACACAAAATTTATTTAGGAGGAAGAGTGTTAAACTTGTTATTCAGAGAAAATTCCAAATGTGCATTTTATTAGTCTTATAGATCTTTTAATCTTAAATTTATTATATACATTTTGTTTTGAAAGAAAAACAAAACAGGAGCACAACAAGTGAAGGTCGCGGCCTTGGCTTATCAGAATTTGTATTGCTCCTGTTCTAAGCGTTATATTTCAATAATAACAGTGTTATATGTGGTTATTCTGCCAATTATACAAGAACGTCTACTGCAGTTGCTCTGTAAATAAAGATAACCATGTTACAATAATATTTCAATAGATATTCATTAAAGTTTGATCAGCGTTAGGGCTGAGGTTAGCAGTTGTCGATTAAACAACTGCGCATCAATATTCACAAGTCATTCTCACCCATTTACGAATTGGTCACTCCAGACTCACTCATTCGTATCTTCTCTCAAGATAGCCTCAGCCTACGTGTAAAGGATGTAATACAAACCTTACCATTTACCACCTTCTCATAGAATGCAATGAATACAAAAGAAACAGAGAAGAACATGGGATCCCACAGGATATATCCACACTGCTAAACAGTTCCAAAGTACGCCGCAATCTGTTTACTTACCTAAAGGATATAGACATTTGGAAATTAATATAAATTATATGCAATATACTTTAATCAATTGTAATTCATAATATACACAATGGAGTAAAAGTAATGAAACTTCTTTTGCAAAATACTGTTAACTTATATGAATATGTTCTTGTCTTTGTTTCCAGTTATCTGAATATAATGCAAATTGTTTTCATAATTAATGTTATTAATGTGTATATTCTATATGTTTGTAAACCTGTATATTTAATATAAACTTTATATATGTTACTAATTGTATTATTTTGTAAAAATGGTCGCGATATGACCCAGGAAGTTAAAGCGACCTTAAATAAATTTAAAAAAGAAACACAAAGAAACGAAAAAGCTTTGTCTTTGTAAAGGAGTGAATAATTTTTAGACACATACGCACAAACATATAAGGGTGCAGCTGTTTCGAAAATGATTTTTAACTGCTTAGAGAATCTTAAAATTATATTTTCGATGCAGTGAAAATAGGTATTTACATTTTAACTGGGACAAACTATTCTCCTTTACCTACAATAGGCTAGTGATAAGGAATCAAATACTGGGATGTTTAAAATTATTTCTTTTTTTCGTGTGCAGAATCATATCTCAAAAATTTGGTATTTGAAACATATTTATCATAAAATAAATGAACGCGTACTAATGTCAAACCTATCTTCTTTATATAAATGAAGTTAGACTTATTACATTTTATTCTGGAACACATTTTCAGGATAAAAGTTGGAAAGCGAATCTCGTAGGTATATACTAATAAATATCATTACTTATTAAAAGCACTTCAAAATTTGTAAACTAATTTCTCCAGCAAGAGGCGGTCCGGCCCGTAGCGAACCACATCGAGCTCTCCCTTATGCTCAACGCCTCATAATTAAGCATAGGAAACGAAGATTGTAACCGGTTCGAGGTGACTTGTAGCTCCCGCATCAGAACTCTCATCTGTCCTTCAGGAGTGGGTGCGCCCTGACTGCTTGTGGGTGAATTATAACACCTCGAATCCTGTTAACAGCAGTTTATTGTTATAGTAAAGTCGTCGTCGGTGTTGTTGCCGTGTTTAGCGTTACTGTCAATGTCGTGATGTGAAGCACGGAGGCAGTAGTACTGCGTAGTCGAATTGGATATATTTATCGTCTTCTCTGTATATTACTCTTTGTAATGCCACTGGAGAGATTGTTAGATATTGCACTTTGTCTTTGTGCATGGCGCGGAAGTGTACTTGTTAGACGACGCCGAATGCGCGTCCGTCTCACGTAGAACTCAGGACCGAAGTGTTCTTACTAGCAAAACCTACTTTCCACCATCACCTTGAATTACCCCCACTCTAGGTATTTCTCGGAGTTTGCAAAATCACATGAGCAAATATAAATTTTCTATTGGCTGGTAAATTTCCCCACTTGAGATCGGTGTTCAGAATTTCCAGTTTCGGAGCTAACATCAGAGACGCTTGATACCGAAATTAAAGAATTGAAATAAGTCAAGAATCATAATGGATTTCAAAGGAGTCTTTTATATTTGTTACGACACGAACAGGTGCAGATGGTTGAGTTGTGTAACAAAAGACAAGGGAATAACAAAATTCTATGAGATAGCACTTAACTGTTTTAATAGGCATTTTTCGGACGCTTAATAATGTCATGGCAAAGTAGTCACAAAGGAAACCTTTGGTTGAATGAAGAGGGCTTCCAAAAAGTGAGTGACACAGACCCTACGTGCAGCTGTAAGCACAGTCCGAGGCGTGAGGGCGATTAGGGCAGTCCTCTTGTTCTGTCTTGGGCCAGGCAGACCAGAAATGATGAGAGAAGGTATTTGTCGGTTCATATGTACGTGAAGAACGAATTAAGTTTATCGAGTAATATGCATTCTACCTTCAGTCTCTCTGAGCAGTGATATTGGGAACCCTTGGTAGGCAACTTCAAGTTCGATGTTCTGATAAAAAGAAGCAGTCAATAAACCAGTTTGAAACGGGCATTCCAGTGTCATTCAAACTATGCTTCTGATACATATTCACGCATACCCGGAGATAAATCTTATTGCTTTATCCTCAGCTAAGCATTATTTTATCAAAATTTAGCGGACAGTGGAACTGTGCGCCACCCATTAGTATTTGTTGCTTCAAACTGTCACCTCAACGTGGAGCTCTTTGTTCGCCACATAATTAGCTACACGCTTTCTCTAACGGTCCGCACGCAAAAATTTATGCGGAAGCATGCGTTCCACGCGTCGGTCAAAATCTTATAGCTTGTTGTCAGAAGCACGCATGGGATTTTAACAATGGGTTGGTTTCTGACTGGGAGGCGCCAAATTTGTTTTGAGGGCAAAACAGACAATAGCGTAGGGTTTTTTGTTTACAGGGATTGCAAAGGGAGTTTACTGACCTTCGCAGAGTGGCCTTGTCACTTTGGCGGTCTCCGGAGTATATGCTAGCATTATGGCATATGTCTATTCTGGTATATGTCATTTATTTACATTTATTTGTTTATTTGTGTTAGTGTCTTTCTGATATCAAGTTATATGACGTCTCAGTGTTCCTAGGTGACAGGGGCTGAGTCAAGCGATTAGCTGTTTTGGAACTGTATGCCTAAACCCATCAGCTTCCGCAATATTAAATGTAGGTAAATTCATAAGAGTAAGTTTTGCAGATATATCTTAGAAGTATAGGAGTCTTCGAAGTAGTAGAATATACTCATACCAGTACAAATATTTAATTACGTTGATAGGTCAACCCCAAAAGCTTTTAGCATTTTGATTAACACGTAGCCTGAGGTATCTTCATATCTTCACATACGGTATGGCCTTTTTAATTTTGATCAGCAGTTCGGTGTAGCACAGTTAAATCTCCATCCTAAGAAATCGCCTGTATTTCTGTCAGTGTAATTAGACATGAGTTTCGAATTGAAGTTTTTTCCACAAGATAGAAAATTTAGTGGCCAACACTTTTCCTCACGTAATAAACAAGAAATGTAAGCGGTGTTTGGATTGTTTTCGGCTCATAAAGCAATAAATTAATGACCATATTCAACTACACGTCTATTTCACACAATTGATTTTTCTGTTTGGATTTCATCAATGGTTGTCGCGCCAATAATTTAAATATAAAAATTTGAACCATATCCTGTCACCTACATCTATATATTCTCCATCTCTTTCTCTCGAAAACAGATAACCGATTCCCTCACATTTTCCTCTATGGTTTTATCAGACACTTCTACATTTCCTTCCATATACACCTCCCAGTTGAGGATATATATTCTCATTTGCCGGTACAATAAGCCTTGCTGGAATGGGTTGTGGGGAAGAAAAAATAATTTCCACAGCTGTACACTGTCCCGATCAGAATCTGCCATTTCGCTAATAAAAGAATTTACATTGCCCACGCGGAACGGGGAGAAATGAGACTAAAGCTGGAGTAGGCTAAGAGTAGGAAAGGTTTTTAATAGATTTAATTAAATTTTTGAAAGGGATTGGTATACCGAATCGAGTTGTATTGTGGAAAACAAAAGCTTTGGTATATACGGCTCTAAAATACAAATTAATTTCGTTCTCATAATATGTTATCCCACCGTGACCGATAATTGCCTATATATTTTGTGGAACGTTAAAATAAATAGCACTTCCGTATATGAAAAGCAACCCTCCGTGTAACTTACCTATTGACTGAGCCGATCCCAAATGCTTCTTCATTTGTTCCGAGTATAGATAAAAAATAAAGTAATTCGTCTGAAATATTATTAATAATCATGTATCCAGCACTACGTAGACGCATTTTGTAAATAAGGGGTTACAAATAAGAATTAAACAGTTTTGAAGGTATTGTGAGTAATTTTCTCTCGTACTTAAAGCTAAGTGTTCAAAACTCGTAAATAAGGGGCTGAAAATATACGCAGGGGCATACGTTTTGAAGTTGTAAGATAACCAGAGATTTTTGACTATTTTATGGTGTAATTGGACTAGGCGAACAGTAATGATTGCCGTAAAAAGAACGTTAAATGTGTGGTACCCCATAATTTGCATTGGGTATTATGAGACTCGTACCTATAGTATAAGTTTTGTGTGGAAGGGCAAGCGTTAGTGTTTTATATAAGGGTTCAATATAAAAGTGGAAAAAGTGTTTGAAGATTTATTTTTTTAATTTATACTATGTAACTCCAAACTCACAAAGTTTGGGCAAAGTATTGTGACTTTGTGGGTTCGTAGAATTAAAACTCCAATTTGCAGAAATTAAAAAAGAATTCTTTATTTGCGTAGGAAACACACTGTTCAATTCTCACGTAACAACATTACGTCACACACACCAGTCTACCAAGGTCGATGACAATAAGAAACAATGTTCTGGTCAGTTCTGTTTACAACAACACTCTTGTTAGACAACTGTCTTGTTATATGTCTTTACACAACAACTCGTTCTTGGCAAGTCGTCGCCTTCATAAATACTTCATTGATAAATTCGAGACTCTTCCAGAAGAATAAAGAAAAACAACTATTCTCTGTGAATCGAGATATCACTAGAACGTTCTTTACGTGAAACCCTATCTGGGAGGCAAAAGAAATGTGTAGTGTTTAATGCCCGCTTTTATTACATACAGCACCGCAGGCGGAAGTCACCGATCTCAAGCACTATGTTTATCTGCTTATGCAAGCTCTTCTTCTGGATGGACATGTACTTTAATATATTTTCAGAAGTGTCAAAATTGGGGAGCAGTATGGGAAATTTCATATGTATATCACCCAATTTATATATCGTTATAGGCCGAGAATACGTTAGGCCGCGATTATCAAAACGTTCAGTGGATCGCGATATTAAAAGTAATCAAGTTCTTCGGAACTTTTCATACAGGAAACTCATTTACAGTTCCACAAGGAATGTTTTATTTTGCAGATGAGAAGAAAATAGGCGCAAAAATTAAGGGAACTGGTGGAACAGATAGGTATGGGACATATTTGGAGAAACGAGGAGTATTACTTTAGGGGCTTTTGGAAAGAGGTAGAATTAAGGCAGGAAGAATTAGATAGACAAGTTATATTTACCAGTGTTAGGGAGAAAAGTTCATTGAGGACATATAGGGAAATAAAGATAGTGTGGGGGAGGGATAAGTACATAGATGTGTGTAATAAGTCAGGACGAGAAGGATTTGACTGGGCAAGGACAGGAGTTAGTGATTTGAAATGTATTAGATATGATAAGGATACAGGGAAATGGCCAATGTGTGGAGAAGAGGATACAGAGTGGCATAGTATACTTTATTGCCAACAAACAAAGATATGGGGAGAACAAATTTGGCAACAAAAGTGGGATAATTTTAGGGATGGGAGAGGTATTAATAATAAAGAAAATGTTATTGGTAAGAGCAGAAAAGATGTAAGTAATATAGCTGAATATCTGGGGAAAGTAAGAGAGAAATGGTTAAGATTGATGAAGAATAACTAACAATTAAGGGCTGAAAATCTAGAACAGGGATACAAGGGTGAGGAGGTTCATCAATACACGGAAAACCAGGGGTTATGTGTATTGAGACCGAGACTTGGGGCAAGCAGGTAGGAAGGGTATGTTAAATGTCAATGTAGCTGGCCACATAGCTAAGTTGGTAGAGCACCTGCCTGCCGTGCTAGGGGTCCCGGGTTCCATTCCCGGCGGTAGGGTGGGGATTTTTCTCCGACCAAGATAATTTCCCATCTTCCCCAGAGTCCGGAATTATGAATGAGAGCGTGAATGTGTACGTGATTTAATGATTAAAAACCAAAGATAACGAGTTAACACCTTCAGTATATTCCAAAGGAGAACGGCCGCCGATATGACCATAGCAGTTAAAGGCGGGGTATAAATGGAAAAAGAAGAAAAAGAAGAATGTCAATGTATCAATGAAATTGTGTGTAGAAGAAAGATGAGAAATAAATACAAACGCAGTTCCGCAATTTAAAATTTGCCTACAGGTAGGCATTTATTATTTTTACTCGTATGGTCCTTTCACCCTGAATTAATTTATATGTAACTCATTTTTATAACGATGTTTTAGTGGTTAACGTGTATTGATTTAGAATGACTGTTTGTGTACTTTTAGTGTTAGTCTTTAGTGTTATTCGCACATAGAAATATTAATGGAAGTGTTATTCGAGATAGTTATATGTACATTTTATCCTCACAAAAGAACCGGCAGCACTCACGTCCTGCACGATGTGATACAAGTATGAAACGTGTATAACACAAAAATTGGTACACTGATAAGCATTAGGAAAGCTCAGTGTATCAGTTCGTTTAAGGAACCAAAAGCATTTCTAAACCATTTTCGTATTTGACAGGTATTTTCATTCAAAAGCACATTGTGCATAATTAATTTCCATACTCCTTACTGTATGTGAGAGATCTATAGTAACAAAAAAATCACTTCTATCCAAAGAAACGCGTACCCTGAACCATTATTACCGTTGTTATGAGGATGCAAGTTGAAGATATTAGACATCTGCCTTCAAAACTGTTGCATTACAATTAAACTCGTACAGATAATTTTGTTTATAAAACAATTTAAGTTAAGTTTCTAATTACATTTTAATCTCATATGCCAGCTTCTTATAATTTCTTATTAAAAGCTTCCAAAATAATAGCGCTTGAAAGTTGAAGTTTTTTCACAGTATTCGTTTGCATCATCTAAATATCCCATTTCCTCCAGGTTTAAGGCACCATTACTTCCATTTAAGTTATCTGAAGATACAGATATGTTCGAAATTAAGTTTAGAATATCTTTAGTATAAGTTCCTTCAATACTACTTAGTATAACAAGTATATTGTATTTCCAATCAAGGAGTCTGATTTTTAGAATAAATAATTCAAATTCTACTTCTATGTACAACAGTAACTTATTTTCTCTTTAAGATGTTAGGCATTCTCGCTGGCGGCCTATAAAAAGCACATGGCGTAGGTATAACTGAAAACATTTATATGCATAAGAAGACCAGTTATAAAATATGGCACTCCAAAATGGGTGTCAGAATAGGATAATCAATTTTCTCCTACTTGTACAGCTGGAACAAAAGGTTTTAGTTCTGTTCTTTAAGTTCCTCTTTCCGAAAACGTTGAGACTGGCCCTTTACCAATGCAGTTGAAAGGAGAAAGGATGCGATGTGGTTCGTCAAATAAATCGGATTCGTTGTACACTCAAATAACGTTGAAGTAAAAGTAGTTCTCTTTTCCTTATCCTAACGTTTCGCATGTTTTATTTAGATATAAGAGCCACTGAATGTCTCTTTTAGTTCACTATAGGTCTTGCTTCAAGAACGGAGCCAAGATCGATAAACTCAGCAGTTCAGTCAATTTAAGGACTATGGAAGGGTAGACCCAGATTGAAAACTTAAATACCATAGCCGGGATTTGAACCATGGATCTTCTGGTTACCAACATCTTAAACCAGAAGATCCGTTGTTCAAATCCCGGCTATGGCATTGAATTTTTCACTCTGGCTCTACCCTTTCATAGTGCCTCCTACACACGGCTAGTGCGAAAGAATAATTAATTTCCATTAATTGTACATAATAGTGGTCCGAACTATAAAGTACTTAAAGTACTTACAGCATAGTAAGTCGTCATCAAGGTAGCTGTCTCATGTGTTTATGGGAACTCCTAAGTGGTTTACCGGGAAAGACACGAGTCAGTTGGAGAATTTAATATATCGGCACGTTGGCCACAGTAGGTCAAATGCTTAGAGGGGCTGGACGGAAACCAGAAGATCCGCTTTTCAAATCCCGGCTATGGCATTGAATTTTTCAGTCTGGCTCTACCCTTTCATAGTGCGTCCTACACACGGCTAGTCTGAAAGAACAATT
>JAUKNK010000351.1:252500-383354 GCA_030765055.1 Mantis religiosa | reverse complement strand
AGAGAGAGAGAGAGAGAGAGAGATTCAGGGAGTCACAAAACGTAATTTTGGAGAAATATTGGTATCATATTTTTAAGTGGATTTCAATTCTTTGTCTACTTGCTGCAAGTACAGATTGGGTAGAGTAAAAATTACATCCAATGGAGAATAGATCCATAAACTGAATGTAAAACAGAAAATGAAGCTTATTTTGAGCTTAGAAATACTCGGGCATTTCACCCGTTTATATGCACGCTGTGTTCAAAGGAATATTTTTGTTCCATTTATACCGCGCCTTTAACTGCAATGGTCACATCGGCGGCCGTTCTCCTTTGGAAACGTCGCTTATTGGCGATGGCGTTGACTTGTGTACGTTGGGTTGCTGGTACTTAGGGTTTTTTAATCATTAGATCACATACACATTCGCACTCCCCTTCATACATCCAGACTCTGAGGAGGATGGGGAATCATCTTGGTTGATTCCCACAGCCGGGAATCGAACCCAGGGCCCCTCGCACAGCAGGCAGGTGCTCTACCGACTTAGCTACGGGGCCAGCCAAGGAAGATTTTTGTGAACTAAGGAAGCCAAGAAAAACCTGCTGAAGATTCGAAGCGACCTGCCTTATACGGTACCTTCGCTGTACCAAGCAAGAGATACAATATGTCTGTAGGTTTTGTGTACCAGAACTTGGGGTGTAAGTCTTATTGTACAAACTCAGGCATATTGATCTGTTTGCTTTTTTCGTTGATACCTCAAACTGAGTGCACAGAGACACGATCAGTTTGATATGCATGAACCAGGGTTGCCAACTACTAAATGTCTTTTCAGCCACTCAGAATTATACAACATTATCCGGAATCAAACAAATTTAGTAATACTGACGATAGTCATCTTCAAAACAGTATCCATGACTACGGCCCGGACTAGCACCTGTGTTTCTTCAGCTACTTGTCAGAAAGTTCATTTTCACTGAAGTGTAATACATTTGTTCTCGGTGATTTGGAGGTTATCAGACTCAGTACTTTCTTTTGCCAACTGGTATGACAAGATGAGACCATTTCTTGTGTCTAATTAGTGCCAGTCTGTTTCGAATTTTACTTTTTTTGGGGGGGGGGGGGAAATCCCCGCAGAAAACATTTCGTTCACAACAAGCGTTGCTAAGGGACAACGATATCAGTCAGTGCAAATTCCGTTAGTTTGTTGAAATCTAGATTAGATTAGATTAGATTGATTTGCGTGGAGTAGGTTCATTGTAGCCAGAAAAGGCTGTGCACATTTGAACATGTCCATTATTCCATTAAGGTGGGGCATGTATGTAACACCCAGGAAACTATCGGGAATGCCAGTTATTTCGAGTTTTCTTCACGCTCATCAGTGTTGTGGATAATGCTGTTTAGGCTGTGGCAATGATTGAAAGTAATGAGGTGCCATGAGGAGTCAGATTTGGTTGTGTCATTAACATAATTCAACATCAGCACGATCAAGAAAGTAACGTTATCAGATATCTTTTCGCTGTTGTGACAAACACGACAGGAATATTATCGGATGTTTCCAATATCGTACACCATAAAAACGTTTAAATTATCGTTTGCCTCCGTTATATGATATGAGTTATGAAAGGTGTCATGAACACCGAGTACCGATAGCTAGTTATAGTAGCAAATCAGTGAGTTTCTTCTGTTACGAAGAGTAATACAACGGAAGTTTCAAGAACAAATATTCACATGTAAAAATAATCTGATGCTACACTCAAAAGACTTTCTTCACTCAATATGGTGTAAATTTATGTCTTCTACAATCTGTTGTTGCAACAGTTGTATTTTTTATATCTGCATTAGATTGATCGAGATAAGGACACGCAAAAATGATTCCATTGCACTTTTTATTTTTGGCACAGAGGATGTAGGAGATTGAAACTATAGGCATAGGTTTTGAAACGGGTATGGTGGTTTTGAAATTCGCATACTCATTACATGAATGATGCCTGTTTCAAAATATGGCGAAAGCTTTCAAAAGTTCAAAACAATAACAAAATGACTTAGCTGCGAGAAAGTTATTTTAAGTAATTTGTATGTTTTAAAGAGTACTACATATTCTGTGTTATACGTCTTCTTTTTCTTTTTTAACCTCTCATACCTGTTATATATAATTGTGATAAATTATTTCCAGAACATGAGGACTTCACATGGTATTCATGTTACTTTGTCTTGCAAATAGTCAAAGTATTTTAATTAAAATAGTTAAAATCATTTTTGAGTATTTTAAACATTTAAAATCAATAAAATTCATATACGAGATAGTTCGGGTTGGGAGGATGCTGTTGAAAATCTTCATGCCTAAATACCGAGTTTGGTGTTTAACAATTTAAAAAAAAAAAAAAAAAGAGTTATGCTATTCATATATACGGATATAGACCTTTAAAACGTGTATTTCTGTTGAAATCTGGTAATAATTTGAGTGGAATACAATACTTCCTCTACTTATACCGAGCGGGATGGCTCAGTTTCGTCTGTGGCCCGCATTCGGGAGGTCCGGGTTCGCTTACCGTGGCCGGCTGACTAGCCCATGGGTTTTAATGAGAGTTTCCCGGATCTACCATTACACATCTCTCATCTGGTGGCCTCTTTAAGGGTAGAAGTGTCGGCGAGAGTCTCGGCGCTGCATGGCAGGATGATATGCTTCTGGTAAACACCTTCGTCCTCCTGTAAGACGGTCTCCGGGCGCGTGCGCATGTGTGTGTGTGTGTGTGTGTGTGTGTGTGTGTGTGTGTGTGTGTGTGTGGACTCTGCCTTCTGCTTTGTGGTGACAACTTGGGGCGGCCGCCCTCTGTCTCCTTTCACCCCATCCACCTCATCCTTCCTTCTGGGTGTGCCCCACTTAAGGCATAGACACAATAGATCGTCTGGTCGACGTACCGAATCGGCTACGATTCTATCCTATTCTATTATCTACTTACGTATTATAGGCGAGTAATTTAGAAATTCTTTCCCGAATATGTTTAAATTAAATCTCTTCTCCACCGATGGTGATGATGACGCATATATATTATTTTAATCTCCTGAGGTAACATTCTAATTCCTCAATCGATGCAGGTTTTGATGCCATTTGGCTTCGAGCTAGTCTTTCCAAACTTTCTGTTTAGGCTTTTCTTGTCTCTTGGATGATTATAATGCCTTAAATGCCTTATGTAAGTAAAACGCATGTATCGTAGTATCTCCTCGGAAGCTGAAAAGGGAAAGTGTATCTCGTTATTGTAAACCGATCCGGTGCTTGTAGTAACTGTACTAATTGAAGGATTCATAAAACTAAATTAGGTAGAGACTCAGGCACCTAATTAGTGAATGTTTTCGTATGTCAACACGCGTGACGTTTTCGTGTTCAGTATTAACGTCTGTCCACGTCCGTCTCTATTCCCACGTATGGCGAAACCTATAATCCACTGTACCCTTGCAAGTACTACCCAGAACTCCAGGTAAAAAAAAGTAAATCGACACCAACTTTGAATTATTGATAGAGATTCAAACATTACACCAAGCTGAAGTTTCAAGTAAACTCGTTTTGCACGACCGGTTGCATAATCTTCGGCAGCTGATAACGTGGAGAACAGTTTGAACCAATGACGTAATGCTGTATGTGGTTATCCTTGAACATCACTTGACACCTGCATAGCAGATTTACATGCTCTCTGTAATTGAATATCTGTCCATAGGAAGCAAAATTCTGTTTAAGTCCTTGGGTGACTGCCACAGATGATTTGCTTACATATTATGTTTTAACGTATCAGATGTGTCAATGAGAATAAGGAAAACAGGAATTTATGTCTTCATTGCATCATATCATCCTAAGCCCGCCTTGGTAGCGTGGATGTAGCATGTCTGCCTCACGTTCAAGAGGTCCCGAGTTCGAATCTCGGTCAGGGTGAGTTACCTGGATAAGGTTTTTCCGGGGTTTTCCCTTATCCTGTAAGACGAATGTCGGGTAACTCTAAGCTCCATGGACCCCGGACTCATTTGAGCATCATTCATGCATTCCATTCATCGTCCGATATAACTGAACGTTGGAGGACGTAAATTTAAAAAAAAATCATCCTAATATGGAAGTCAATTTTTGTACCAGAGTGCTTAAATGTGCCGATATTTTCTTTGGTTAAGTCTTGCAACACTGTGCTGATATAAGATATATTGCTCACATATATTTTATGTTTATGTTTAGGGGAGGTTTAGTTGTTTGATTTAACACTTACAGGTAAACACAAGTAAATAATAAATACATGTATAGTCAGTGTAAAAAGTGTTCTTACACCTATATTGTTTTGTATTAGAATGTGCATCAAACAAGAAGCACGGGTTTTAAGAAATATGTAACATACAAAACATCAGTACAAAACTAGCATGTCTGCCTCACGTTCAAGAGGTCCCGAGTTCGAATCTCGGTCAGGGTGAGTTACCTGGATAAGGTTTTTTCCGGGGTTTTCCCTTATCCTAAAAGACTAATGTCGGGTAACTCTAAGCTCCATGGACACCGGACGCATTGAGCATCATTTCACCCATTTCATTCATCGTCCGATATGACTAAATGTTGGAGGACGTAAATTAAAAAAAAAAAAACTTATTTGCACAAGTACACAAACAGAACCGCAATCTGATGTGTATAATTGTAAAAATTAAATAAAATGCACAAAAAGACTTCTAAAATAGGCACAAAAAGTGATCGTACACCTGAGGTAGTGCTTCGAGAACTTAAGCTCAAAGGCATAAAAAGCCAAAATTCACCTGGCAGCTTACGTGTGGATATCTGTGATAAGAAACAGCGGGGTCAGACGTCAGTCAACAGCGAACACACAGGAACGTCAAAATGGGGATCAAGCGCAGGAAAACCAGCGAAGAAACAAGAAAATTGATTATTAAACTCTATAATCAATGCAAATCGCTACGGGAAATATCTCATCTTGTTGACAGACCTCGCTCCACCATGCAGACAATAATAGATAGGTTTTGTGTTTTAAAAACGGTGCAAAACAGGCTAAGAACCGGAAGACCAAAGTTGTTAACAGAGAAAGATAAAAGTTATCTTGCATCAAATAACGAAGGATCCAAAAATTAGTGCTGTGTAGTAGGCAGCGGATCTCGGACAAAGTGGTATAAACGTTTCGGCCAGCACCGTTCGCAATATTTATCGAGAAGCAGGATATCATGGTCGAGTACCACGGAAAAAGTTCTGGGTGAGTAAGAAAAAAAATCAAATAAAATGATTGAATTTCGCAAAAGAGCACCGAAATAAAGGAACAGACTTCCGGAATAGAGTGATATTTTCTGATGAGATGGAAGGCGTACAGTATGGCGCAAGAATAATACAGAGCTGCATCCCAAACATCTAGTGCCTACGGTAAAACATGGAGGTAACTCCGTAATGGTCTGGGGGTGTATGAGCGCCTCAGGTGTGGGTCGACTGCACTTTATTAATGAAACTATGGATCGTAAAATCTATATGGACATTTTAAAGGAAAATCTCCATGCTAATGCCCAGAAATTATGTCTTGAGAACCATTTTATGTTTCAGCAGGACAACGACCCCAAACATACAGCTGGAAATGCTTGTGGCTGCTTTATAACATGCCAAAACAACTTCATATACCTTCCCAGTCACCAGATATCAACCCTATAGAACACCTGTGGTCTAGCACAAAAGTGAATCGAGGTTTCCTCTACAATTTGCAATACAAGTTCCTCTACAATTACCACTACAATTTGCACTAGTCGAGTTCCAGCTGATGATAAGAGCAAAAGCTCTTAAAACATGTCCTGTGAAAAAACAGTGAGTGAAGCAGTGTGCCAGTATCTTCTCGATTCACTTTTGTGCTAAGTTGTGTTTCACTGTCTCTACGCTTCTTTCAATTTTATACCTGTGGTCTATTTTGGAGAGGAAAATCAGAAATCACTCATTTTCCAATAAAGAAGGATTAAAACAGGACTTCAAATAGAATGGGACGTAATTGAACCAAAGAAAACCAGAGAGGTAGTGGAATCAATGCTGCGGAGACTGGAGGCAGTTATAAAAGCAAAAGAAAAGCTCACCAAATATTGAATGATGGTATACATTGAAAAATGTTATTGAAATTGTAGGTGTACGATCACTTTTTGTGCAAAATAACAGCATATTTTTTATTTTAAGAAGTAATTAATTTATTTATATGTTTTGTTATCTAAAATATTACCAAATACAACATAAATGCTTTACTGGACATGAATAATTTATTTATAAATTTGCCAAACGTCCCATTCCTGTTTCTCCAAGAATTTTAGTGTAATTTCATATTGTACGAACGCTTTTTCCACTGACTGTAAGAAATATGTACATGTAATATTTGCACTATATATGAATAATTATGTTATTAATAACAGGAGAATGCAAATGATGTCACTCCAAATAAGTCCTGGAATTCCTTGGCCACTTAGTGTTTAAAAATGTTTGCTATCTTCTGCTGTTTCTATTGTAGATATTGAAATTAGACACATGAAATTTAGTAACTTAGACATAACATGAAATTTAGTAACTTAGACACAACATGAAATTTATTAACTGGAGTGGGCATAAATTTTAAATTTCTACATATAACATGGCATCTTCATGTAGGAATAACTGTTGGTTGATCAAATAAAGCTTTAGGAGGAAATTACTATAAGTTGTGTGTTAATTACCTCTGTTTCATTTTGTTGCAGGCAAAACTTTTTGCCAGAACTGCAAGAAAAAGTGTTCAGGGGAGGTGCTCAGAGTACAGGATAAATATTTCCATATAAACTGCTTTAAATGTCAAGGTAAGCCCTAGTAATTCAGTTACCTGATATTATACTGGTAATGAATATTCTATAAGGTTCTATTTCTTGCCTTATTTCCATGATATATTTACACTTGACCAGTAGGATGAAGTAGGAAAAGTGTCAGAAATATTCACAATTTTCTCTGTCAATGAATTTCACTGTGTGATATTCTTGGTTCTTTATTATACGTGTGATGCTAATCATGATAAAGATTGATGGTTTGCATCAGCTACATGTTAAAATGTGCACACATCTGAGATGGGCTCTGCCTCCAAAACTCTTTGAAAGTATCTTAATTTCTTGTTATTAAATTTTAGCTGCATTTATGTCAGAGATGGTATAGGATACAAACATAAAATATGAAGATTTCCTTTTTAATCTTGGTATACAGTTTATATCTTTTTTAATAATACTGCTTTTAGTATGCAATACAACTTACAAACTTTTTAATGAAGTGTTAATAACAAAATACATTTTCTGTTATAAGCGCAAAAGCTTGTTATTCTGCTGTTTAGAACACAGCAGTGTTGATTGAGTATAAAATGTTAGCATTCTTTGTTTCTGATAACAATACACTAATAAAACCAAAATATTAAATTATGAGAAACATGATCAAATTTTCAATTACAGTTTACTCATTGTGAGGACTTGAATAACTCAGTACTGATTAAAAAAGGAAGCTAACAACAGTGAAGTAACATCCTACATAAAAAATAATTATTTGTCACAAACTTCACTTATCTTTTTAGAAAATTTATGAAATTTTCACAGAATTCAAGAAACTAGTTTTGCAAATAAATAATCTACATTTTCAGTCACTGTTTTTCTCCTTTGTCATCGTTACTGCTGCTAGTTGTCATATTATTTTTGTATTTATTGCCAAACTCTGAAATTGAATCAAACTTACAGACAGAATCGATTGGTGGTATTTCATAGTTCATTACAAGATTTCTATTTTTTAAAATAAATATTTTCTCCCAAAGCATTAAATCTATCAGACCATTTTATTGTTTTAATAGTTTAACTTCTGAATTTATTTCATGGTTAAATGACCAAAAATGATCTGCCAAGGCTTATTTATCAGTCTGTCTATACCTAATATTTTGAAAATGTTCTTTCATTGTAGTTTCTAAATTACGCTTGGTGCTTCCAGTGTAAACCTGGTCACAATCCAAACAACTAAATTGATAAATGCCAGATTTTTTTACTATGGGAAATTTTATGTTATTTTGAAAATTGTAGCAAATTTGTTATATTTATTTTGAGGAACCAAAATTATACCAAATTCTTAAAAACATTTTGAAACTGTTTATTAGCCCAAGGAAGAGTAAATGTTTTAAAATTATAATCAGCTTTTATTTTTTTAGGGTTAAAGTACATTTTTTTATATTTAAATTTTTCAAACTTTTTATGTATAATCAAACTATTAAAACATAAAATTAATGTTAAAAAAGAGTTAAAACTTTTATAAGTTATATAATTAATATGAGTAGATTCCCTATACCTAAATACCAAATTTTAGTTTATTGTTATTATCTTTAGATCTAGAAAAGGAAGTCAACCACTGCTTTCAATGTGAATTTTATAATTTTATCTTGTAAATTAAGAAGTTTTGGACGAGTCAAATGGGGAGTTTAATGTCATGAGGGCAAGTTGGCCATGGTAGCTCAATGGGTTAGAGCAATTGGATGGAAACAGGAGATGCGTGATTCAAATCCCGGCCGTGGCATTGAATTTTTTATGTTGACTCTATCTATCAAAACCCTTAGCCTATATTCTGCTAGTATGAAGAAATGATTAATTTCCATCAATTAACTTAAATAATAAGAGTTAAATGATGAAGCCTAGGACTCAAGTACTTACGATAGTAAGTCGCCACAAACGGTGTATCTCAAATGCGAGAACCCCTAGTGGTTTACGGGGGAAATATACGAGTCAAATGGGGAGTTTAGTGTCATGACGGCAAGTTGGCCATGGTAGCTCAATGGGTTAGATCGACTGGACGGAAACCAGGAGATCCGTGGTTCAAATCCCAGCTGTGGCATTGAATTTTTCATGTTGACTATCCATCATTTATGTGATTATGTTTCTGAAAATCCAATGATTTATTTGCGAAACTGGTCTTTAATTCTGTGGAAATTTCATTAATTTTCTTAAAAGTTAAGTGAAGTTTGTGATAAATAATTATTTTTTATGTAGTAACTCAGTATTGTTCTTTAAATAATGAATAAAAAGCATATATAGGTATAGCGTTAACAGCCAGAAGTTATCATTCAGACCTTTAAATCAAATTATTGCATATTGCCTTGATTTAATAATACTGTTAGAAATGTCTAAATAATAGTTAAGAATTAATGAAAAGTATAACATATTTCCATGAATTTAATGCTTTTTTTTTTAAGTATTACCAGCTTTTGAGTGTGGTCATTAAATGACACATTCATAATTGTGCAAGCTGCAAACCTATAAGCATTTGAAATAAATTGTGTATTTTAATTAGCCATCCATTTTTACTTTCTCTGCCTTGTTAGGTAGAGGTTAATACCAAACTTAATATTAAAGTTCAGCATCTTCCAAGGTTATGACATGAAGATTTTCAAGAAAATCCCCTCTCCCGACTACCGATTACTTGAAATGTATTTCCAAATTTTGATTAAAATACATGTTTAAGATAATTTAATGACAAATGAAATGTATATCTGATTTTTCTAGGAATATGCTTACAAGTATCATTTTCATTCTGGATGACTGATAAACTGTAAGAGATAGACAAACTCTTTACCATTTTTTTTTCTAAGTGAACTTTTTCGGAGATCCAATATTGGATGGTATTAATCGGAATGTAGTTATTTAACTTGTTTATAACCGTTTAAAATTGGGCACAATAAATGGCAGCTACATCATCCTAAGTAGAGAAAGGTATGAAAGGAAAGAAAATGAAATGATCTCCTAGGCCTAGAATACTCAATACCTTCGGGGTGGAAGAAAACAAGTGTTGAGTCAAGGATGACTGGATAGGAAAAGTAAAAGAGGGGATCTGATATATGGAAAGGAAGAAATATCAGTCCAGATCAATAACTCACCAAGCTGACCAGTGCTTATGGGTGAGCAGCCCTACTCCTTAATTCATCACATAATTTTGTTTGGATCAGTTCCTTTTAAGTCTTCAGATTATAGAAAAAATTAAAGGGTCACCTTTCTACTATAACAAAATTGATATGTGTTAACCAGAACTAGGAAGTTCATACCGATTTCCTTGAGCAGTGTAAGAGCAGCCAGACATGGCTATACCATGCAGTGCTACTAGCAAGGGCAAGGTTCGTTGTAGAATGCAACTCATACTGTAACTTGTATCCTAAACTAATACATATTACATATTTAGCACATGCTTTACACCGAGTGTCTGAATCAATCAAATGTAGTTAAGCAGGTGTAGACAGCTTTGAGCTCACATGAAAAATATATTTTTGAAGGCATCTTACAGGATTGCATAGTTCAGGGAGTTCGCACCACAGCCAGTTGTCACTAGAAGGGTAACTTGGCTGGAGGCTGTAATCTATTATGCCGAACATTATAACAAAATTGTTTCGGTATTAGCCAATTTAGAAACCAATGGCAGTTCTAGCATTCAAACTGCCAAACGTATAGTAACAAACAGTTTCGTAGAAATATATTATTGATTGCATATTTGTTCAAAGAGTTACCCACAACTATCACACTGTTACAGCCCAGAGGTATGGATTTGACTGAATATGAGCGGCATGTAGAACTGTCAAAACGGATTTATCAAACCTCGAGCATTCTACCTGAAATGAAAATGAAAAGTGTAATTGAAAAGAATGCAGTGTTTTGTGTGATTTACCGCATACGAGATGCACTTTTGGATCCCAACAAAAGCTATGATACTGATACAGAACTGATAAATTATTTCAAATATGCCCCAATCGCATCATGCAGGTGAAAGGAACATTTTTGCAGTATAAATCTTGTTTAACGGGACATGGAATGAGTTTTTCATTTGAAAAGCTTCAGAGGTACATTATTGTTTTTAGTAATGTGGCCGCAGATGAGTAAATATGTAATAAAATTCTCGCTTTGGTATTTTGTCTAGTAAGAGTCTTCAGATATTTAAGAAATTAATTTTATTATTTGGATATTATTTTACATTCAATCAAGAAATATTACAATCCGCATTATAATTGCTTGGGTGTTGCTACAATATGCCTATTTAAATAATGGAATCGGCCAGAGACAAGCCTGTATGTAGTATATTAGAATTTGTATGTTGTACATAGTGATCTAAATAGGTGTGCATTTACGAATGTCTCATAGGACTTTTTTGTTCTCTGGGCAAACGGTTTCAATGCCCCTCCACTGTGAGCTCTTCTATGACTTCTTTGGTTGCCGGGAGAAGGTTGGTCGCAACCTGTATGGGGAACAGCTGGTGGTACGAACTTCCTAGCTCTGGTGATAACTAACAGCTGCACCACATGAAGCTGAGGAATTGGACATTAGGCTTTTGTCCAGGCCAATTCCTTTAAGCCTTCAATTAATCATTAAAGGAAGTAGAAGATCTTCTCCCTGTTAGTAACAGAAGTCTTTTTGAAGCTATCCAACCTTTAGTCAACATATCGACATAACATCTAAATACTAGAGTGCAAGATAGTGAATGGGTTCATTGCCAACTGCTTAACATTAGATATCAACCAACCATATTGGATGGTACTTGCTTATGCTTTTCTCAAATGGGAACTTGGTGATCCATTTTTTTTTTATATCTTAGCCATGCAAAAGGAACAGAATTTTGCAACCTTCACATAACAATCAGCTTAAAAAGATTTCAATATTGCTTAACCCTTCCATTATAATGGATATAAGCTGTTTTTCCTATTTGTAATGATTTTAACGGTTTTTTTCTGCTATATTCTTCTTAACCTGTCCTTAACCAATTAAATATGTGTGTTTCAGATGTTCTGAATTGTAAAACAATATTTTTTCTCAATTTACATTGTATTATTATTATTATTATTATTATTATCATCATCATCATCATCATCATCATCATCATCATCATCATCATCATCATCATCATCATCATCATCATCATCATTATTATTATTATTATTATTATTATTATTATTATTATTATTATTTTTTTTTTTTTTTTTAATAAGAGAAAATGCAAAATCCATGCAACCACAGTAAATGATACCCTGTCATCATCCAAGAGTACCATCACAGTGATTATTTTACTTGGACCCTCCCACATCCTTTACCACAGGCACATTTGACTGCTGTTACCGAGACTGGAACTCATGAACTTCGGCTTTGAGTAGATGGTCGGTTCACTGCATGTTTCCGTAATGATCATGGCTATTCAAATCATTTGCTTGAATGTGTCCCAGATGGCCTAATAAAAACTAGTTTCAAATTAGAACACTGGTGTAAGTAGCAAAACAATATGGGACTGAAAGGGCTAAAGCCTGCTGTATTCTGTATTCTCTTGCACTTAGAATTAGATTATCATTAAGATATTTACAACTGTTTGTTAGTTAACATGAAGTTAATCTTTTTTTCTTCATGTTAGCCAACATAAACAGTTGCAGATATTATCTTAATGCTGATCTTCTTGTAGGTGCAAGAGAATATGGAATACAGTAGGCTTTAACTGTGTAAACTTAAAGTTGGTTAACATAAAGTAGATAGAGGAATAAGCATTTTTAAGATTAGCTTGTATAAGAATAGAGAATGTCTTGTAAAATGCAAAATGTAAGATTTTTTTAATTATACCATTTACACATGTGTACATGTGGACCTTTTTCCAAAAATTCTTTTTCTTGGTTTGTGGGACGTCAAAACTTGGATCTATTAAAGGTGAAATCTAAAATTTTTGAATGGGTCAAAGGTAGTTGATGAAGAAAGATTTTGTATGTGTAGAAAAATGAGGCTGGAACAATGAAGTTATTAATAAGTTATTTTCATATAGATGAAACAGTGTGAAATAGAACAATCTTACATAATTATCTTAAGAAAAAAGTACATGCTTCGAAAGTACTGTTTTCATTACAAGCACGTTGGCCATGGTAGCTCAATGGCTTAGAGCAACTGGACGGAAACCAGGGGACCCGTGGTTCAAATCCCGGCCATGGCATTGAATTTTTCATGTTGACTCTATCTATCAATATTTAGTATAGTTTCTATTTGCATTTAAAGCTGATACATGGATTATTTAGGCTAAGCAGGCTATTTAAAATGTCTCAGGTCATTCTGGTAAAGGGATTGTGCTCAATTAACATTCAATAAACTCTTGTTTGATATTGTGCAGCTGAACTACACATTATAAACATCTGTTGTATGGCTCAAGCAAAATGAGTCAGCTGGTCTGCCAAGTCTCAGGCAATGACAAGCAGTTTCTCTACCATCAGGTGAAACTTATGTTTTATTCATATGGATTTAATACTGACAGATATTACGAGATTGTTTGCTTCAATCAACATCTTTTATTTGCAAAGACTTTTAACTATCCCTGTATAACAAAAAATGTTGACATATCAGTGAACAGAAAATATGCATGATTACATTACCAGAAGTGTATAAAACTTGACTGTACTTTTCTCATGGCAGAATTTATAAGTATCTTAGTGAGGACTTTGCATTCTAATCTTTTGTTAATGTTACAATGCTATTTATGAGGCCCATCCATAAAGTAAGTTTTCCACTCATCCCACAGTTAACAAGTCATATATTGTATGAAGCAACAATGTTTATGGATAGAGCGGATGGCATAAGTTTTGTGTAAGATTTCGGGCCATGAGTGAAGTTGTGGTAGAGGGGGATGAATGCTGCAGAAAGGGTTACTGTTCTCAGTTACCTGCACCACTTCTCTTGCTTCAGCGTCTACTTACTTCTACTTCTGTTTTGCGGCGCTCATAGCCTGAAATTGTGTATAGCAGAGTTTCAGAGTTCCCACAATTGCATCATTGCAGTGGTTGAAGATGGAGACTCATATATGAAGTGTTTAATCCCCCACTATATAGCCAGGTCTTTGCTTCTAGGATTTCTACATTTTGTTACACCTCAAGAAATTCCTATCCGTAGAGTGTCAGCATTTTCAGAATGAGTGAGAGGTGGATGGTAGATTTCTATGACACAAGAATACAAAATTTGGTCCAACAATGTGACAAATATATCAAGTTCCAGTGGTGAATACTATGTTGAAAAATAGCCCAACACTTTCTGTATGTGTTCCAATAAATCTTTACATTAAATTGTGTTTTGTTTTTACAGAAAGCCCTAGGGTGCCTCATATACTCGTATTATTATAATAAAGGTTGAATAAAATTAAATATTGAATGAGTTTGCCTTTCAAGTATATAAGTGAAGGGCTTGACCACAGTACTTCTGCTTCTATTTTATGGTAAACGAGGAAATAATGTATTTTAACAAAGAATTTGATATTAAGATTTCACCAGAAATATATGCTTTGAGAAAACTATTTGTAGTCAGCTTTTTGAGACTTCATCACATTTTTATATTGTTGAGGGATATCACTGTTACTAAATTCTTCAATCATTCATATGTTTTGAGGTACTCTGAAACAAACAAACAAAAAATTATTTCTGTTCCACATCTTCCAAAGATCTAACTTACATTTACCAGAACCCATCCCCTCTCACACCCCAAACTAATCCATACATGAAACACTGCTTTCTTAAAAATATTTTTTGATTTGTTTTGTTTGCTTTTTAAAACAAATGTTTAAGATATTTACATAAAGTGCACACCTTGAATTTTGTGGGATTAGCCTGTAAACTCTTCTTCATTCTGAGAAGCGACACCTTTGACCTCAAATGCTTAGAATAACAAACGACCATTAAAATAACAGTGGTCTTTATCATTTCCATGCAAAATAATGCACTTGTATACTGACACCATTATAAACTTATAAGGGGTATGTTCTCTATAGCAGAAGGGTTGCTAATTTTGCATGACTGCAATGTGCTAAACCACAAGTGAAGATACATGATCATTATTTCATCATCAATTTTACTATGTATTTTACAGTCAATTTACTGCATCAAAGTATAAGCCTACATTGCAGTATGTTTGGCAAAATGCAGATTATGACATTGACATACACTTATTATTTGTAAATGTAATTAGTGTGGCCTTTCATATTGAACTGCATGAATGCAAAAATGATTTGGAATGTGATAACATGACTTTAGTGAGGTGTGAACATTGTCATCTTACTCTTTGTTTTAATCACTTCATTGAGATCCTGCATCTGCACTTCTAGGATTAATGGTATGTCAGGTATGTAGTGTGTGTGTGTGTGTGTGTGTGTGTGTGTGTGTGTGTGTGTGTGTGTGTGTGTGTGTGTGTGTGTGTGTGTGTGTGTGTGTGTGTGTGTGTGTGTGTGTGTATTTATTTATTTTATTTTTTTTTTATTGAACTTTAACAGCATGCCCCGTTACGGAGTAACATTACATGCATTTAATTACATAGATACATTATAAATAGTAATCACATTTTGATATTATTTTACAATAGTTTTTTAAATATTAGAATTTAAATGTTCAATTCACGTATTGTTTTAAAATAAAAATTGTTTACAAGTCAATTGAATTAACATATATACAAAAAGCTTTCAAATGTTTATTTATAAGGTTTTGGTTTGACACTGGCCAATTTCCTCCATTCTTGTGTACTTCTTCAATCAACTTGTCCCTCTGATGTTTTGTGTCTCTACATTCATAAATGAGGTGGTTTGCGGTCTGCTGTGGGCTATTGCAGGTGCATTGGGGATCATCTATGATATGAAATCTATACAAGTAAGCTTTAGTTTTTCCATGTCCTGATACCATTGCAGTGAATGTCGCTGTTAATGGTAGTTTTGTCTTAAGACGATCCTTTATCAAAGGGAAGAATGATTTGGTAAGGGCTCCTTTACTTGTACTGCTCCATCTCTGTTGCCACTGTAGATGTCCTGCCCTCTCTATTTCAGTTTTCAAAGAAGATTTTGGTACCTTGTTGTAAATAGTCTTTATTTCGATGTCTTCAGCAGCTGATTTTGCTAATATGTCTGCTAGCACGTTACCAGTAACTCCTGCATGTGCTTTCACCCAACTAAAGTGTATTGTCCACTGATTTCTTTCTAAAGTTCCTAGTCTATTAAGTGTCTCCTCAGGAATATAATTGTGTTTATTGTTGTTTTGTAAGGTGGATAGTGCCACCTGACTATCTGTAAATATGGCTACAGTCTTCTCTTTGTTCAGCGTATTTGCCATGTTTTGTAGCTCTTCAAGTGCTTTCAAAATAGCCAGTTGTTCGGCCTGATTGTTTGAACACCTTCCATCCAGCCTGAATTGCAGTTGTCGAATTACAGTATTGTGCTTGTACAGAACTACAGCAGCCCCGACTTTTTCATCTGATTTACTCCCATCCGTAAAAATTTGAAAGACGTATGCCCCATCATCCTCAACTGCTTTTATATGAGGTCGTTCTGCTGGATGGTTCCAGACGCTTGGTGGTAGGGGTGCATCATAGTCACGTTCACTGTGTATATCATTATACAGTTTTATTTTGCCTTGTATTGTTATACCAATTGGCTGGATGCCGGCAATAACACAAGATGCATCATAAGAAATTGTCCTATATGCCTTCGTCATTTTTATATTGAACAATCTCTGAATCCTCTCGAATTTTTTAATGTTCTTCTGCTTTTCTAGGGCAAATCCCCACACAGGAGCACCATAAGTTAAAATAGGTTCTATTGCGCCTTTATAAATAGTTTCTAGCGCCTTATTTCCCAGTCCCCAAGTGAGTTTTGCGCACTTGGAAAGATTATGCAGAAGTCGTAGTGCTTTGTCATGTACTTGATCTATGTGGTGATCAAAGCTAAACTTCCTATCAATGTATATACCAAGATATTTAATAACATCCACTTGTTCCAGAGTTTTATTGTTCAGATATATGCTGATTGCTTCATTATGATTAGTTTTCTTCTTTGATATTACCAAAACTTTTGATTTTGAGTCGTTAAACTGGATTTTATTTTCTTTAGCCCATAACTCAATTTTCTTTATGTCCTGATTTGAAAAATTTTCAGCATCTAATATACTTTTTCCTTTTGTCATGACAAGTAAATCATCAGCAAATGCTATTACCTCTGTCCGCGTTGTAAATTCCAATTTTAGCAAAGAGTTATATAGTATATTCCAAAGTCCAGGCCCACAACAAGATCCTTGCGGACAGCCTCGCTGGACCTGTACTTCAGTCCTGAATTCATTCGTAGAGAGAGTTGCTTTCCTATTTTTAAAATAATCCTTTGTAAGTTGGTACAAATTTCTTGGGCACTTCATCTCTCTTAAGTTATTTAAGACACTAGGCCACCAACATGCATCAAAAGCTCCTTTCACGTCCAAACTCACCAAAACAACATAACCAAAAGATTTTAGCTCATCTTCAATGAATACCTTCAGCACCATTGCTGCATCTGTCGTGCTTTTCTGAGCTTTAAATCCAAATTGTCTTGTACTGTAAAGGTTTCTCGTGTTAATATGATATTCAATCCTATTTATCATTAACTTTTCTAAAACTTTACCGCATATGTTCAACAAGCTGATTGGTCGATATTTTGTTATCGTTACACTATCTTCTTTGCCTGGCTTTACTATAGGAACTATAGATGAACGCTTCCATCTTTCTGGAAAAATTCCTTCCATAAGACATTGATTATATATTGCTGTAAAGAAATATGGGAACATTTTAAAAGCATTTAACAGAATATCACTAGATATTCCATCTTCTCCCGGTGACTTTTTTGGATTGAAATTTTTTAATACAACCCAAATCTCATTAGGTGTAAATTCCTTGTCATCTGGGGTACTAATTACTTCCTCTTAAAGCCTCCTTAGGTCTTTTTGTCGTTCAGTATCATCTTGTACCCTATCCTCCGGAATGAAGTTCTCCAGCATATACTTTAATGTGCTTGGTATATCTTCAGTGTAGGTTCCATCTTCTCTTTGCAATGTAGTAAGTGAATTCTGATATCTTATTTTATTGGCTGCGATCTTATAGACTACAGTCCAAGGATTAGTCCCATCAGTTACATTACAAAATTCCCTCCAGGATTTAAACTTTTCGTCATTTATTTTCCTTTGGTATTGCCGATTACCTTCCAAGTACTGATTCCTTCTTTCTTCTCTTAACTGCTCATTATTAATAGTTCGTTGATATCGTCGTCTTAATGCATTTACCTTTTTCCTCAATATGGTTAGTTCAATGGTCCACCAGGGAACTGATTTGCCTTTAATTGCCTGCTTCTTACCCCTGCTTACTCTAAACGCTTCCCTGCATGCAGCTTCCATACTATTGTAGAACATTTCAATTGTATATTCAACATTATTTTCTTTTACTTTATGGGCGAGCTGTTCATCCACACTCTGTCCATTGCCCAGACAATTAAAATTTTTGGTCAGCTTTCGTGGCAACGTTTCCTCAAATGTCTTATAATTTTCTGGTCTAGTTATATATTTAATTCCCTTTAATGTACGAGTTTGGGTTTTGATTGCATTTCCTATTGTGAACGATATTATCTTATGATCAGAGCAGCTTTCTTGCTCTCCAACGGTCCATTCCCTTACATCTCTAAGGAGTTTGTCATTAACGATAGTCAAATCGACCCAACTCCTTCCAGTTTGGGATTCAAAAGTTGGCAAGCCGTTGTTTTCATTCATGATATGTAAATTTGTTGCTGTAATGAATTCTTCAAATATTCTACCACGCTGATTAGTTATTATATCATGCCAAAGTTTGTTTCTGGCGTTACTATCTGCTAGTATTATCAGACCCTTTCCTTTAATATGCTGGAGAATATTTTCAATCTTGTTAATGTCATCTTCTATATTCAAGTGCCCATCAAAGTACATACAAGCTGCAAAAAATGTTTTCTTATTATATTCAACCTGTATAACGACACAATCACTGTCGGAAAGCTGACCAATGGTAGTTACGTCAATATTTTTGTTGTTTATAAATATTGCTGCTCGTTTACCCGTAGTACCAACTATATATATTCTAAAATGTAATGGTACACCTGCTGGTTTATTGTTAATCAAGTAGGGCTCCTGAATAAATACTATATCTATAGCTTTTTCATTCACAAGCTGTACCAAATTAGCAGTCGCAATCCTTGAATGTTTCAAGTTAACCTGAAAACATGTTAATCTGTATCTATCCATTTTAATAGTCGGTATTGTCTTTTAGCCGCCTAAGTGTTGCTTGATAACAGGAGCAATTCGTATCCAGTGCAGAATGATTTTCTGACACTTTGTTGTCTCTGTTATATTTATTATACGTTACACAATTAATGCATTTATATGCAGCTCTGTTAGCAGTACATTCCTTTAGAGCATGCTTCTCTGCGCAATTTGGACATGTTTGCTGTCCTTTACAGTCCTGCGCACGATGATTATATTTACAGCAATTGAAGCAACGCCCAGCCTTGACATAATCATCCCAGTTACACATATTCCATCCTATTTTTAATCGTTTGCCAAGTATTTCCCTCCGTACAGTTGAAGTGACTTCAACAACCAAATTCAAATTCTTTTTCCTATCATGAAAGGAAAATTTAGGCTGAATCTCTGTGCTGAAATTCTCCAGCTCTGTATTTTGTGCTGTTAAAACCTCCACAGCATTCTCCGTTGTTATCTCATCTGGTATATTGAAAATAATTATTCTTGGATTTCTTTTCTTCGAGACGGTAGCCTCAAGCTCCTCTCCACACTTATTATTAATATTGTTGCAAATAGTATCTACTTCAGCTTTATTGTTCGATTGTATTAGAACTTGTCCGTTCCTCAATGCCTTTACAGACTGAACACCAACCTTCATCTCTACAGGATTAACCTTAGTTTTCACCAGTGTCTTTATATATTCCACACTTTGATTATTCTTGCTCCGAACAAGCAGTTTAAAGCACTTAGAGTCCCCTGTACGTGCAGCGCCAGTCAACACCGAAGCATAACTCCTTTCTACCCCAAATTGCTCCACAACCCGTTCGGAAGATATCACCCCAGGTGTCACTTGTGATGCTATTCTCGCTCTCTTGCCAACACTCAACTGTTCCTGATAGTTCTGCACTGCCATTTGTAAACTTTCGGTTTCATTTTCCTTCTGATTCACGATGTCTTTCATTTTTGTAAAATATTTACGTAAACTACTTACCGACTTCACAATATCCTGCTTCAAATCTTGACGCAAGTTTTTACTAGCCTCCGTAACATTTAAGAGCATTCTAAAGGCACTCTCAATACCCTCACTAACTTCATCCACCATTTTGAAATCTCTTGTTTATTATTCCTTGTTAACTCAAACGAAACATTCCAATTAAGATATAACTTTGTATTTCTCGATTTAGTCGTGCGTGTGTGTGTGTGTGTGTGTGTGTGTGTGTGTGTGTGTGTGTGTGTGTGTGTGTGTGGGTGTGGGTGTGGGTGTGGGTGTGGGTGTGGGTGTGGGTGTGGGTGTGGGTGTGGGTGTGGGTGTGGGTGTGCGCGTGCGCGTGCGCGTGCGCGTGCGTGTGTGTGTGCGCGTGCGTGTGTGTGTGCGCGCGTGCGTGTGTGTGTGTGCGCGCGTGTGCATGTGTGTGTGCGCGCGTGTGCATGTGTGTGTGCGCGCGTGTGCATGTGTGCGCGCGCGGGTGCGTGTGTGTGTGTGTTTTTTGTGCTATTACAAGAACTTTAAGCACAGGGTTTTTAGCAGTTGATTAAAAATGATTAAAAATGTAATTACACCCTGGTGTCATTAAATTAGGTATAATTTCCCCTCTTATGGTATTAATAACGTATTACTTTGTTTCTCTCTCTAATTTCACTGAAGTAGAATGCAACGTTGTGCATGGAAATGACATGGACCACTGGTTTGTTTATGATCGATTGTTATTCTAAGCACGTTTTATGCAGTTCCGAGTGCTCAAGCTCAGAGGTGTCCCTTGTGAGTGATTTTTGTATAACTATTGAATCACAAAAGAAAGAGAAAAACTTACTACACAAAAACTGTAGAACTCTTAAAACAATGTGTTTATTAATGAAATCTTTTATGGCACCTTTATGTTCCTTATGGTCATGTAAAGAGCAGCATTTCAAAGATTTTTTTTAATTTGACTAATATTTCATCCTCCATTCTTCTTGTACCTACAGTAAAATATGTAAGAAGCCATTGTGCAAAATATATGTGTTTGGAGGAATTTAGTAACAGTGACGTCAAAATTAATCTCAGAAACTATTTGTAGTTGGTTTATTAATACTCGTCACTTACTTGTTTATATTTATGAGAGACTAGTTTTAAAGGCATTCACCTCCATTTTCAATCTCTTTCCAACTGGCATCTGTTGTTGTCTGCTCTCTCTCTGGTAGTGGAACCATGAACTTCTTTGTCAAATTATCTACTGTTGGGATTTCAAAGTTCATTACAGGATCCTTATTCTTCCATATGAATATGTTCTCCCATGTTGTCAATTTATTTTGGTTTATCACTCCTTTTATTAATTCTGGATTTGAATCAATGTCAAGATGAAACAAGAAGATAAGTCAGCAGTAGCATTTCACTTTTGGAATGAAAACCATGACATTGATTTGACAATAATAAACCAACTACAAATATCGAGATTTAACTGTATTGGAACACCACAGTGAAGCGAAAAATTATTAAATTTTAGATGAGTCGTATTTCTTACACATCTGCTTCACTTTCGTACCTATTTTGAGGACATGTTTCGCAAATCTTCGTTTCTTCTTCGTTTCGTCAGTCGCACAAGAGCCGTAGATGCAAACGAAGATTTGCGAAACATGTCCTCAAAATAGGTACGAAAGTGAAGCAGATGTGTAAGAAATATGACTCATCTAAAATTTAACAACTACAAATAGTTTGTGTGCAAAATATGTTATCCACAGTAAGTAATGTAGGAGAGAATTTTAAACCTTTATAAATCTCACAATTTCCCCAATTTGAAAATAAGGAACCCTATTACGTAAAACATGAAGTTAGTGACAGTGAAGCAACAAATATTACACAAATATAATTATTTGTAAAAAAAACTTCACTTATCTTTAAATAAAATGATGTAAATTTCTTATTAACATTTTTATTTGGTTGTTCAAAGCATGATCTTCCTCTTCCAAAAAAGTGATTTTATGTGTACCAATTGCAGGTTTCACTTTTGTTTCATTTCCTGCAGAAATTAATTTCAGTCTGTTTCCTAATGTGCTTTTAGGGACATAGAACTACTCATTTGCTTCCCTAATGTTTAGTTGCTGCCTATTACTTCAGCAGTCGCTTATTTCAGGTTTTCTGCCATCCAGTTCCCTATATTTCTCCCCATATGTCTGAAACAAACGAAATAAAAGAATTGATAATAAAGCTATGAAAACATTCGACCAATACCGTGTTCCAAATTCTTGACCAATATTGGGTGCATTACTCATAAAACATGAACGAGTCACTACAGTAACACATTTAAACAAAAACAATGCCTTCATCCATAATTTTAGATTAACATATGGTAAATAATTTGCAATGCTTAAAAGTATATTTGACTCACCAGTATTGTAGTATCAGGTTCACAAAATTATCTTTGTGCAGCCGGAAGTAGGCCAGAAATAAGAAACCTCTCTTTTATGAGATCACTTGTTTGTTGACAGTCACACAATGGTCGCTTTCCGGCTTGCCTCCGGAAGGTCTAATACTACCTCAGCCAAATTTGTTGACACATCATACCGAAAACCAGAAACTGAATCTGTCCCATATAGGGTTCTGTCTGATACCGGGTTACTTTCCCCTATCTCAGTTAACATGAAGTATATGGAATAGTAAGCTTTTTTTTGAGAATAGTTGCATGAAGAGGGATAAAAATAAAGATTGTGGGTAGAGCTAGTCATATGAGTGATACACATATTTTGGTTTCATAGTGTAGCTTATATAAAAATTGTTTTGCTTTCTCTCACATTAAACACACAATATTTAATAATTTAAACTTTCTGTTTGCAGTCTGCAAGAATTCCTTGGCCCAGGGTGGCTTCTTTTGTAAGGATGGTAACTATTACTGTACTGTTGACTATCAGCGTCAGTTTGGCACCAAATGTGCCATCTGTGGTGAATATGTTGAAGGTGAGGTAGTGTCCGCTCTTGGTAACACCTACCACCAGAAGTGTTTCACATGTGCAAGATGCAGGTAAGATGTATAACAAGTAGAATAAAGTACCTATGATGGATTCTTTTTGCCTTTAGAATTCTGCTCAGTATTAATCAGAAGCTAAATGTTTTTCTCATTAAGAAACAAGTGTTGTCTCTTCATTTTCTCTTAAATTCTAACATCAAAATGGGCAAAAAATGAAATGAAATTGGGTTTTATTTATGGACCTTCTTTAAATGCTGTGATTCTCATTGTCCCAATCTATTGAAAGATTGCTTGATTTTACTCAGAGACCTTTTTATCATGCTTGAGATTCTTTCATGCATATAAATCTATGGCACAGGACCACCAGCTTTACTTATCTTCTAAACAAAGCCATGCTGAAGATTTTAATGTCCAAATAATTCATTGCCCTCTACCGGGTTTGGACCACAACCTCAGGAACCAGAGGCTAATATTTTACTTCTAGACCATGGAGGACATAGGGTAGGTCACACCATAGGCAATGAAATGAGGTCCTGTCTTCAATAGAGATTAAATAATTAACTGGCATGCAGCTCATGAAAAAAGGCACTGTGGCCATAAGCTTATCAAATGACTCAACCTAACTGAGATTTAAACCCAGGATTTCTTGAATAATATGTGGTGGACATTCTGTCCTTATATCATAGAAATGGGTTGGATCAAGAATCTTGAAGGAATTTTGTTAAAGCAATATTAATATGATCATGCTTTCTTTATTTCAAAATTAATGTCTATAAAGAGCAAACTGGTCACAGATTTCTGTGCTGAAAAAAATGTGGCATAATCAGTTTATTTGAAATAAAAAAATGGGAAGTCATATTTCATTTGAGTACCATAAATCACTTCTGTGGCAGTTATTCTGCACTGTTCTTATAATTAGTCTCAGGAGTTGAGTAACTCCTTAATATTAAAATTAATCTGTCATTCTTTTCTTTCCAAGTATAGATCTTTCTGTTCCAACACAGCTTTCTCTACCCTCCACTTTGTTCCTTTCCTTAGTTGCGATATATAATTAACTCTGTAAATGACCACATATCTTTTTCTGGCCAAACATTTTTACCTATTCCTTATTGTGCATCTCGTAGTAGTTACTTCTTTTCTTACCCTGTGCATCAAGTTCCTTTACCTTCTCCTGGTTAATGCCAGCATTATTCTTCATTTTTCATTCTTTACAAACAGCTCAATTCCTGATTTAGTGGGGCTATTTAATACTTTTACATTTTCAGTTTAAATTGCTTATAGTCATTTTTCACTTTGGTGCAAGGTTTAAGTTTATGCACTTAACATACATGCTCCAAACAAAACACTTCACTATTTCCATTGTTTAAGATCCTGTGTTTGTCTTCCTGATAAGAGCTCCAGTTACAAGTATTTATTTTTTTATTTTCTCATCTTTCTTCTACATACCTTTTCATTGATACATTGACATTTGTAACATTTCTTTCACACAGTAGCAAAATGACTTATTCACATCTAATAAACCCTTCCTACCTGCTTGCCTCGAGTCTCAGTCTCAGTACACATAACCCGTGGTTTTCCGTATATTGATGACTCCCCTCTCCCTTGTATCCCTCGCTCTGGTTTTTCAGCTGCTAATTGTTAGTTATTCTTCATCAATCTTAACCATTTCTCTCTAACTTTCCCCAGATATTCACCAATATTTCTTACATCCTTTTCTCCTTTTACCAATAACATTTTCTTTATTATTAATATCTACCCCCTCCCCAAAACTGTCCCACTTTTGTTGCCAAATTTGTTCTCTCCATATCTTTTCTTGTTTGCAGTTAAGTATACTATGCCAATCTATATCCTCTTCTCCACACATTGGGCATTTTCCTGTATCCTTATCATATCTTATACCTTTCAAATTTCTAACTCCTGTCCTTGCCCAGGCAAATCCTTCTCGCCCTGACTTATTACACACATCTATGTACTTCTCCCTCCCCCACACTGTCTTTATTTCCCTATATGTCCTCAATGATCTTTTCTCCCTTACACTGGCAAATATAACTTGGCTATCTAAATCTTCCAGCCTTAATTCTACCTCTTTCCAAAAGCCCCTATAATAATACTCCTCGTTTCTCCAAATATATCCCATACCTATCTGTTCCATCAGTTCTCTTACTTTTTGCACCCAAGACTCCCCATTTGCTTCTCATCTGCAAAGAAAATGTTCTTTGATAATATTGCTTTCCTCCAAATTGGCAACTCTGTATAGACATTTCAATGCTCTTGAGATAATTTTAACCCATGTTGAATGTCTTCCCAGCTCTAATTATGCTGCCCCGTTAGGTGAAGCTACCGGTAAGCCCAAAATATATTTACAGAAAGATCTGTTGATAACGTCCACCTCTTCCCATGCTTCATCCATTCCCCATATCTCTGCCACATGCAACATTTTATTGCAGTTACAAATAATGGTATATACCGAATATTGAAAGCTGTCTATCATTACCTCTCAAATCCTTCGCCATGTATTCTTTGTTTTTCTTCTGGTTACCACAGCCTTTGTCCTTCCCCCCCACCATTTATCTTGGCTCCATACACCTCAGTAAATATCATTTAGTCCCGTTAGTGTGTTCCTAAGGGTCTTTTCCTCCTTTTCTGGCATTAACGTATTAAAAGCAAATTATACACATTTTATTATTATTCCTCTTATTATCGCTCCTGCCTTTTTTGTATCAGTATGCACTCTCAAAATTGTCTTAAGGAGCAGCACAAATTTCAAATCAGTTTTCGTATGTATCCAGAATATTATAATTAATGAGAAAATGTGTGTGTTTTATATATTGGAACACAAATTATTTACATTAGCAGACAAACATTTTGGTTTGATACCGTGAAAACAAACGTAATAGTCAGGGTTGTCTGAAAAACCTTTATCTGTCGAAAGCATTAAAAAGAGCTGGTAACATTTAAGTGATGACACCAAATGCTCCACATTATTTTAAATGAAATGTTTACTGTGCTTGGAGTACAGTAGAACTCCAATTATCTGGATTAATTGGGACCGGACCTGATCCGGATAATCATATATCTGGATAATTGGATAAATCATGATAAACTGTCATTACTTTAAAAATGCTTGATTTGTGTGTACTGTAATATTAATTTAATGACTATAACGCAATATTTACATTTTGTACAGTACTGTACTTAAAGTGTCACTTGATTTTAGAATGAGTAACCCACAGTACTTTACAACTATGCACTGTGATAGCTGTCAAACAATACTGTACCATAAAAGGGGTTTTTTATTAGCCATTTTATACTTGTCAGTTGGAAAATGGATCTGGGTGTTGTTAAAATCTGTTAATGTGATAAACTCCAAGGAAGTTGAGTATTGAAATGACTGTTTAGAAGTTTCTGGAAGCTTGATCTTGCATGCATAGGTGGTGTATGTCCTCTCGCTGGTTTCCTTGAGGATTGCAGTTAGGCCTCTTCTGTACTGAGTGGACATATAGCTGTGGCCTGCTGGTTATCATAGCATTTTGACTAATCACCATGTAAATATTACAATTATTTAATAAATATGTACTACTTCTTGATTTCAGCTTTAGTTATTAATTATTTATAATGCCTGATTCAGCATAATGCCCTTCCCTCTTTTTTTTTTCTTTTTTCAAAGCAATCCTAGATAATTAAGAATCCAATAAATAAAACTATTTTTAGTCGATTTTCAACACTTCGTCACTTATATTTTTATATTATTAAGGGACTAATTTCGGAAGCTGTTGTGTCCATTTTTGAAGGTCCGACTGAACCTTTGGACCTTCAAGGCTGAAGGGGCCCAAATGACCTTGTTGTCGACGGGCCCTTAAACAGCACACACTCACTCACTCACTTCAAGGCTGAAAATGGATGCAACAGCTTCTGAAACTAGTCCTTGTTAAAAACCAAATAAAAATAGTTTTTTCAATTAATTTTGATGTCACTATTACTGAATTTTTCCAATCGCACATAAGAATCTAGTAGTTGGATTTCGGATAATTGGAGTTCTACTGTAGATCAAAACGGTGAAACAAACATTCATAACACTAGGCTTCTGAATGTTATGTTTTATTCAGTTTTGGTATTGTGTGTATTATGCTGTAGTTTTACAGTTTACTACTTTACACAGTTTGGAGTGTAATCCTGCTTATGAAAGTGCTAGAATCTGATATTCTCATATTATAAAGCTGAAAGTTCTTAAATGATATCTTGTCTTAGCTCAATGCCAGCACAAGATGTTAAACATATCAGTAAAATAACTTACGAAAGTACAGAGTTGCATATTGCATCACATTTAATGAGTACTAAAGGCACCAAAACCTGATTTTCCAATAAGTTATGGCATATGAGAAGTATACCAAGGCATCTTTCTCATTATATAATGTATATTTGTCCCTAGAACAATCTCTGAGTGATTTTTAACATCTGTCTGACTAGCATTGCCCTTGAAGTGTTAGTTTTGGTTAAGGGCTCATCATTCTCTCATTCTTGTTTTGTAATGCTGAGAACACTGAAGAATATTCTTTAGTCATTAAGATGGACTGTAGGAAAATATAAAATATAGTGATATTTAATTACAAACAATGCAATATAATAGTAATAGCAACTTCAAAATTCTATATAAAAATAATTATTGTAACACTTGTAACAAACTGCAGTAAGTTGCTGAAGTTGGTAGAATAACTTATATATATATATATATTATCACTTAGTATTTATTTATTCAGGTCTTATTTTAGTTATTATTATTATTATTATTATTATTATTATTATTATTATTATTATTATTATTATTATTATTATTATTATTATTATTATTATTATTATTATTATTATTATTATTATTATTATTATTATTATTATTATTATTATTATTATTATTATTATTATTATTATTATTATTATTATTATTATTATTATTATTATTATTATTATTATTATTATTATTATTATTATTATTATTATTATTATTATTATTATTATTATTATTATTATTATTATTATTATTATTATTATTATTATTATTATTATTATTATTATTATTATTATTATTATTATTATTATTATTATTATTATTATTATTATTATTACTGTAATTGCAAGAATAAAGGGCTTGTAGATTTCTGTTTCTTTGATTGAGTTCAGTTAAGCAATGCCAATAGGAGGATGTGTTACATACTATTTAATTTATCAATCTGGACCAATCTGGTACAAATTTTGAACAATCACAGCAGCCACCATTCATAATTTTACCATTTTGGGTTTATTGTATTATTTGCGCTTGTTTTGTGTAAATCCAGCAAAGTGGTGTTCATATGTGCTTTATGCTGTAAGCTATTATGCTGCAATTGTTTTTAATAATAGATTTGTTTCCAGAGAGTTGAATTGGACAGATAGTAAGGGCATATTTCAATAGTGAGAGTTTTGTTGAGTAGAACAATTGGAATGAATCCAATTGCACTGGCACATTAAAGAAAACTGTCACAGTATCAAACCCTTTTGTCTATTGTATCAGTGCATGTGTATCAAACAGTGCTCTTAATTATAAACAATGACCTGACAATGACCTGACCCGGCAAACTTCGTACCGCCAATATATATTCTCTAAACTTATCTGTATAAATAAAACAAATTTGGATTAGTTATTTATTCTGCAATTGGGGGTAAAGTTTAAATACAACACAGTTACAGTTAAGTTTATCAATTTAAAGCTTTCTAATAAAAATATTTTTTGTCTTTTTTCGTGGTGCATAAATATATAATGATGATGGTTTTGCAACGTGTGAACATGCGGCATAATTGTGTATGACAGAAACAGGGAAACTCCAAGTTGCAACGACTGCCCTTGCGATTTATTTATGGTCATTGCAAAGGTCAAACACATGGGAAATTGTAGAGGCTTGAAATCCATTGAAATCATCAGAATACGCGGAATCAAGATATCCTCTCCTTTGTACTTTCTCTTGATGATTGTTACCTAAATGATGTCATTCATTAGCTTTTCCACAGTTAGTCTCATTTGCACAGTCATGGTTGCTTAATGTTACTCAGCATGATCACAACTGATACTACTTTTAATTTTAAAATTGTCAGGCAATTCTAATGAATTTAAAAACTCTGTTGGATACTTGACTATGTCATCCTGGTTTATGTGTCATCTGATTTGTACAAAAACAACTCCCCCAGAAGAAACAGACACTCTAGAACACAATTCTGACATACCAACACGACTTATTATTTGCATCTTGCTGCTCATTAGTATTGTCAGAACGTGACGTAGCTCATCAAACATTTAACTGACTTTTACGACCTAAATCAGGTCGTCTTCTCTTTGGCATAGTAAAAATGTTTCCGCAAACTTCACAAAGTCAGAAAGGAATTCAATTAATTTTTTGTCAATTCAGTTCACATTCATGAATTCATAAATACAAATTACAAAGAAGGTATCGAAGGATTCACCAATATTTGCCAACAATTTTGTCTGTGGTCAAATATTATAGTGATACAGTGCATTCAGAAATTAATTTTGTGTTTAATCTTTGAAAGGTATATCATCAGGCTACATAAAAGAATTTCAGTCTTGATAACAAACTATAAACGTTATTATACGTTATTAAACGTTATATAGTAAGTGAAATATCTTTGAAGACTTCGACAAGGAGTGGAATATCTTTCTACTTTGTAATGCTTTTATTTGTTGAAAATAAAAGAAGGTGTAGTTGTTCCGTAAAAGTTTGCATATGTACTTTTAAATTTAGTTAATAACCCGGTCCATTATCACCACAGGTTGTTTTTTCTCACCTTTTAAACCTTCCTTGGATTAAACAAATATTTCAAAACCAAAATTAGGCAAATCGGTTCAGCCATTCTCAAGTTTTTGTGAGACTAACAAACATTAATTCTTTTATATATATAGAACCTAAAGAGATATATACCAAATATCACTGGACATAATATGACTTTTCACAGAATTGTACTAAGTAAGGAAAGTTAGTTGATCCTAGCTTTTTAAGCATAATAGTGCATAGTAAATTACTATCAGGAATTGTCCCATGCAAAGAATTATGTAAAAGAATTTAAATAAATATCCACAGATAACTGTACAGAATTCATGACTGTAAATTTTCTTACTTGTTAACCATTGTGCCTAATATTCAAAATTATAAATAGCTTCGAGATTTAACTGTATTGGAACACCACAGTGAAGCGAAATAATTATTAATATTTAGATGAGTCGTATTTATTACACATCTGCTGGATATGGAAAAAACCTTGTAGATAAAAAACTAAAATCATTCAAACTTCAAAAGAGATTAAAACAGATCACAGCTCTCACACCAATAAAACTAGAAATTAGATTTGCTAAATTTACTTACCACCCCTGGGCCACAAAAAGTTCCAAGAAATACAATATAACATTGACACCAAAAAACAATTACAACATTAAAAACCTACTTCACAGTAATAATACTGATAAGATAAAACCAGAGGAAAAGTCATGCATTTACAAGATTAAGTGTAAAGACTGTGAAAAAATTTACATAGGGAGGACAAAAAGAAACATAGGTACTAGAAAGAAAGAACACTTCAGGCACTTAAGATACAAAAATATTGATAAGTCCGCAATAGCAGCTCATTTCTGGTCTGAAAATCATGAAATTGAAGATAGGACAGAATTACTAAAATACGTACAAAAACATAGTGAACTCGTCATATGGGAGAGAATATACATAGAAAAACATAAAAACCAACTAATGAACTTTGAAATCCCGCCAGAAGAGAATCCCACATTTAAGTTCATCACTAAATCAACAGATGGCAGCAGCAACTCCAGAATTACCCACACCCACCACAGTACCACACCACTGGATCAAGCTTTATTCACATAAGAGCAGAAGATGCAAACGATGATTTGCGAAACATGTCCTCAAAATAGGTACGAAAGTGAAGCAGATGTGTAATAAATACGACTCATCTAAATATTAATAAATATAAGTAGCTTATCTGGACCAGATCAGATGCTCTTGTACAAGTCTATGGCAGTCATAAAATCGTCACTACCATCATCAACAAATTTCTCTGAGTTTTGGGTTTTTCATGTATATTCACTTGCCATCATTATACTCTTATTCTGTAGTTATTTGCTAAGCATAAATACAGAAACAATAAAAATAAATAAGTAGAACTTGCAGCTACATTGGTCTGCATCTAATCTGCAGAGAATTTTAATAAACAAATCTTTAATTTGTAATGGGGATCATCATAACTAACTTTACTGTGTTCATTTTGCAGACAGCCATTCCCATCAGGTCAGCGAGTGACATACACAGGCAAGGAGGTCCTGTGTCAGAAATGCGTTCAGATTCCAGTGAGAGAGACCACTTCTCCCCAGGCAAGCCCTTCTAGCACCAATGCTCCAGGTAAGAATCTTGAAACTTGGGTTATCAGTGCAGTGCAGTTCAGTTTTCTGCAAATGAATACAGAAAGCATTAAATAAAACATAAAAGTGTACTTAATTTAATGCAGGGATTCATCCAGTTAAATGTTGCTAATAGGATGAGTTGAGTTTTCAGAATTCAACACGATTGTTATCAGCTAGCAAATTAATATTAGAATTCAGTTTTCAGCAGTAATCCAATTATTGTTCTAAATAAAGCAGAAAGCCATTTTTTTTTAAGTAGCATAAAATATTTGTAATGCTAATACTGGAAATTCTTTTGAGAATGCTTGTATTATCAACTGTCACCTGTCTGTTTACCAGCAGGTTGGCTGTGTCTACTGGTAAAACTTACAGCATGTATACTTTATGAAATGTTTTGCTTCAGAATTGCCTTGGACTAGGATACAGATATGTAGTACAAATGTAGCATGATGTAAGAAGAGCTTATCAGCCATAAATAGAAAATTGTTTTATGTAGTTATTCAGATTGATTAAATGTCATACTGTTCCAACTTTCTGATGATTTGGCTTACATTATAGATCTTATTAAACCTACCATAGCCCTTAGCTTGGTTCTCAAACTGTGATGCACTTATGTGCCTCTTAAAACGAGGGACATATTTTGTACTTTTAATCCCATATATAAAATGGTCATAAATATTAAAGTAAGTTAATAGAAGCATTATTACTCAGCATTAATAACTATGCTTTTGATGTAACTTGTAGCAGACATATGTATAGATACATATATTGATAGAAAGTGTAATATGGTAGCTTTAAAATTCTGTTATTCTTGAAGTAGAGGTTCTTAGCTTTTTGGAATTAAAAACAAATAAGAGAATATGAGTGTTGACTATAATACATTGAAGCACAAAATTATATTAAGGAAAGCCAAAATAAATACATCTTGTTATATTACTACAGATAATGATAGAGTTTAATTCCTAATAGAAGATATAAAATTTCAGATTTACAAACTTACAGCATGGAAATGAATAATGTTAAATAACAATAAGTTCTATGGTTTTCATAAAATTCTTTTGTGAGTAACAGGATGGGATAACAACACATTAGGAACATAAAATGCAAACGATTAGAAAAATCAGCAGTTGCCACACATTTTTGAGCAAAAAAACTATAACATAAATCCAGAACCAAAACTACTTAAACGCACAACAGAAAAACAAGAACTGTCCACAGGTAAACAAATTTTCATTTCAAAAAATAGAAACACAGTATTCAATTTTGACATCTCCCAGAAGGATTTCTTCACCAAGTTCCTCGAACCGTCACCAGAGGAGACCTCCGACAAAATACTGCCAGCTACACCACAGAGAACCAGTCGATGTCCAGTTGACAGTGGAAAGTAGCCTCCGAAACATGTTCTGGGAAATTTAAAAGTAAGTGTTGTTTAGTGTCATTAACCGACTCACCCTTAATTTCATTTATTACACACTGTTTTAAACAGTTCCATGAAAGGAAATTATAATGAAAGCAATTAAAGGAATGCAATACTATGACTAAGCACAGAATTTGTACATGGAACAAATTTTATGTACTGAGCTGATTGTGAAAGAATGCTGACACAGACTATGCATTAAACTATGCAGCTGCACCATCTCAAGATAAAGTTTGGAACTTCCCTGACATATTTACAAGCAATTCAGTTTGAAGTTGTAACATTTGTAATCTTACTTGGAAAAAGAGATGGCTTTATGCTAACATTCAAAATTAAACATTAAAAATGATAGAAATATGTTTCATCAGAAAATTCAAGATATGTGTTTATATGCAACATGAAATTGGCTTTAATAAGCTATAAACCAGTGATTTGTCCACATATGTTATTACCAGCATGGTAACTAAATGAAAAAAAAAATCTAAATGCATGAATTTAGGGGCCCTAGTCATGGGCATACCTTATGACTAATTTCCAAAAATATTTTGTTTTGCCAATGTAGAACAGTGATGTTGAATAAAACAGTGAGGTTTGAAAATATTTTGAAGTAGACAGTACTTATATTAACAAAGCGACATATAAAATATGCAAATAATTTTTTTGCAATGCTTAGTCACTTAATACAAAAAACATAAAGAACCATATATTGAAATTTAACTGTATTGGAACCCCTCAGTGAAGCAAAATAATTATTAAATTATAAATGAGTTGTACACATTGGCTTCAATTACGTACCTATAGTGAGGACATGTTTCGCAAACCATCGTTCGCATCATTGGCTCTTATGCATCTAAAGTCTTATGCAACTAAAGCTTGATCCAGTGGTGTGGGTAGTTCTGGAGTTGCTGCTACCATCTGTTGATTTTGTGATGAATTTAAATTTGGGGTTGTCTTCTGGCGGGATTTCAAAGTTCATTAGTTGGTTTTTATGTTTTTCTATGTACATTCTCTCCCATATGATGAGTTAGTTCACTATGTTTTTGTACGTATTTTAGTAATTTGGTGCTAGCTTCAATTTCATGATTTTCAGACCAGAAATGAGCTGCTATTGCGGACTTATCAATATTATTGTATCTTAAGTGCCTAAAATGTTCTCTCTTTCTAGTGCCTATGTTTCTTTTTGTCCTCCCTATGTCAATTTTTTCACAGTCTTTACACTTAATCTTGTAAATGCCTGACTTTTCTTCCGGTTTTATCTTATCAGTATTATTACTGTTAAGTAGGTTTTTAATGTTGTAATCTTTTTTGAAGTTTGAATGATTTTAATTTTTTATCTACAAGGTTTTTTCCATATCCATTTTTAATTGCAGTTTTTAAGATTTGATGGTATTCTTTTTGATATTCTTGCTGGCTGAGGGGTAGATTTACTAATCTGTGTGTGAGACTGTTGATGGTGGCAACTGATTTGTTTGTGTGGAAACTGATTTTTTTTTTATAGAAAAGCAACATATATATAATTACATCAAAGCAAATAGTTTCAACCCAATTCCACACAAACATGCCACCATCAACAGTCTCTCACACAGATTAGTAAATCTACTCCTCAGCTAGCAAGAATATCAAAAAGAATACCATCAAATCTTAAAAACTGCAATTAAAAATGGATATGGAAAAAGCCTTGTAGATAAAAAACTAAAATCATTCAAACTTCAAAAAAGATTAAAACAGATCACAGCTCTTTCACCAATAAAACAAGAAATTAGATTTGCTAAATTTACTTACCACCCCTGGGCCACAAAAAAGTTCCAAAAAATATTTAAGAAATACAATATAACATTGGCACCAAAAAACAATTACAACATTAAAAACCTACTTAACAGTAATAAAAGATAAAACCGGAAGAAAAGTCAGGCATTTACAAGATTAAGTGTAAAGACAGTGAAAAAATTTACATAGGGAGGACAAAAAGAAACATAAATCATGAAATTGAAAGATAGCACCAAATTACTAAAATACATACAAAAACATAGTGAACTCGTCATATGGGAGAGGATATACATAGAAAAACATAAAAACCAACTAATGAACTTTGAAATCCTGCTAGAAGACAACCCCACATTTAAATTCATCATAAAATCAACAGTTGGCAGCAGCAACTCCAGAACTACCCACACCACTGGATCAAGCTTTAGTTGCATAAGAGCTGGCGATGCAAACGATGGTTCACGAAACATGTCCTCAATATAGGTACGTAAGTGAAGCTGATGTGTGATAAATACGACTCATCTATAATTTAATAATAAAGAACCATGTTCCATTCTCACACCCAATTGCAGTTTACAGAACTTGTATTGAAAAGAAAATGTAGTAGTTTTCTGACATCAGCACAGGATGCTGCAACATGTGAAACAATGATCAAAAGCAAAATTGGTTACATGCATTATACAGAGAAAACTTAACATAATTGAGTGATCAAGCTAGAGTTTTTACAGCTTTTTATGAAGCAAGTATTGATTATCAGTGCTTAAAAATTAGTATTGGTATCAAATATAGAGATATAATGTTATCATCCCATCCTGTTAGAAAAAGAATTTTATGAAAACCATAGAATTTATTGTTAACATTATTCAATTCCATGCTATAAGTTTGTAAATCTGAAATATCTTCTTAGGAATTAAACTCTGTCATTATCTGTAGTAATAGAACAAGTTGTATTTTGGCTAATGAATTATATATATCAGTTGATTTGCAAATTAAGTTACTGTTGAGAATGTCTAGTTTGTCATTTTAATTTCCTAACATTTGAAGAGATGAAAGATCCAGATTAAAATAATTTATGCAATAACATATTGGCAACATTAAGAAATAAGCAATTGCGTATTGAGATACTAAAATGTGTAGATACAACTGGCAGATTAGACAGTTGTGATGGGTTCAGATTCCAAGTATTTCTCTCCTAAATTGTTAACATGATACACCGGAGAAATGTTTTTAAAGTGTCTTGTAACATTAGTGTTTATCTATTCAAGCCAGTGAAGATTTTCTTTGTGTGTATTTTAGAGTGTGCTGGTTGCCAGGAGGAGCTGAAAGAAGGACAGGCATTGATTGCATTGGACAGGCAATGGCACATCTGGTGCTTTAAGTGCCGCACTTGTGATTCTGTATTACATGGAGAATACATGGGAAAGTAAGTACATCCAAACTTTCTTAGGGTTTTGTGTTTGCTGTAAATGAAAAAGATTATGGGAGGAAAAACTGAAAGAGAAAGAGAGGGAGAAGAACAAAGAGAAAGAAGAACTGGTGAAGTAGAAAGATAAAGATGACTTAGAACAGGGGCAGTTCTTCCTTGATGCGTTTGAATCCCAGAGTCACTTACTTGTGTTTTAATAACTTACATGATTATGTTTTATGTTCTAGCATTTAATTTTCGTTTATAAAAGTTCTCCAAGTTAATATTTTGTAATGGAACCGCTCTCTTGGCGCTTGCGTGTCGATAATGCAGCTAGCTTACTTCCTGACTAGTGATTTGTCATTAAAAGGTCAAGGTGACTGTAACACTTGTAGTGAGTGAGGAGAGGTTGGAGGGGCAGAATTCATTGCTGGTTACCATGCCTACGGATTCGATTCATAGAAGTCTAGAAAGTTGAGAAAAACTTTGTGGCGGAGCATCTTCAAAATACACCAGGACATTTAAGACACGTTCGTGTGAGGAACATGATTGTGTTGGATTGAAGGAGCTGAGACGCTCTTCAGGAAGGCTCACATCTATATATTTTAAAATACAACAAGAACGTTAAGCTTAACTGGCTTTTCATGCAATATTCCATTAGGGAAGTAGACAAGAAATGACATTTCATGGACATAATGAAAGCAAGGACTCTTTAAATAAAGGTAATTTTAAGGAACTTTTGGATTCTTTTACATAGGGAAGCCCCATCGAAATTCAAGACCACTATTCCAATATGAAATCCGTTTCTGCAATGCTGATTTTGCAAATTTAGGTTAGCCAATTTTCCAAGTCACCTAATCAATTCGCCCAGAACCACACCTGACTTAGAATTGACTGTGGATTCCTGTATTTCGTTCTTGTTTCTTTATTTATGAGGGGCACCATTTATATTTTGAGCCTAATAATTAACACAAAGTAATTTCTGATTGAAAACTGCTTTATTGTTTTTCAAAATATTCTCCTTTATGATCAATACACTTTTGCATCCGGTTGAACATTTTTCAAAGCTAGATAGAGTCAACATGAAAAATTCAATGCCATGGCCAGGATTTGAACCATGGATCTCCTGGTTTCTGTCCAGTCGCTCTAACCCATTGAGCTACCATGGCAAACGTGCCATCCTGACATTAAATTCTCCATTTGACTCGTATATTTTCCCGGTAAACCACTAGGGGCTCTCACATTCCAGATACACTGTTTGTGGTGACTTACTATCGTAAGTACTTGAGTCCCAGGCTTCATCATTTAACTCTTATTATTTTAGTTAATTGATGGAAATTAATCATTTCTTCGCACTAGCCGTACATTGGCTAAGGCTTTTTAGTCTCCATTTGACTCGTATATTTCCCTGGTAAACCACTAGGGCTCCAGTATTCATGATACACCGTTTGTGGCAACTTACTCTTGTAAGTACTTGAGTCCTAGGCATCATCATTAAATTCTTATTATTTAAGTTAATTGATGGAAATTAATCATTCCTTCACACTAGCCGTGTAAGGTTTTGAATAGATAGTGTCAAACTGAAAAATTCAATGCCATGGCCATGATTGGAACCACGGATGTCCTTGTTTCCTTTCAGTCGCTCTTATCCATTGAGCTACCATGGCCAACGTGCCGTCCTGACATTAAATTCTGAAGTATTTACAATAGTATGTTGCTGCGAACTGTGTGTCTCTAATACGAGAGTCCCTAGTGGTTTACCGAGAAAATATGAGTCAATTGGAGACTTGACTGAAATATTGAATAATTTTTTGTTCTCCTAATAAAAGTTTTTGAAAAATTACATTGTTATTGAAAGATTTTATAAGTGTAATTTCTACGTCAAAGATTAACAAAATAATAGCAATCAAGAAAAATCGTCAAGAATATGATAGACCTGAGGATCTGATAAGATGAAACCCACATTCAAAGAGGGATCTTTTTTCTTGATCTTCAACGTTTTCCAATTAAATAATTGATTTGAGGCTTTGGTTACGCCTGAGTTGAAATGGTTAAAGTTAGTGTGCAAGCATTTATTTTGTATGATGATGTTTCTTAGAAAATGGCAGCCATAGTCTGCTGCTTGTCAATTTGAGTTTGTTTGTTTGTTTGTTTACTCTCCTTATTTCAGGGTTGAAATGTAGGTTTTTTTTTTTTTTTTTTAAATTTACATCCTCCAACATTATCATATTGGATGATGAATGAAATGGGTGAAATGTTGCTCAAATGAGTCCAGGTTCCCTAAAGCTTAGCATTACCAGAGAATTGACTTTAAGAATAAGGGAAAACCTCAGATAACTTACTGTGACCGAGATTTGAACTCAGGACCTCTTGAATGTAAGGTAGACATGCTACCATTTATGTTACTGAGGCTGGCATGCAGAATATGGGGTAATATTGAGGATAACAGGGTGGCAGTTTCATTTAAGATTGCATTAATGGAAAGGAGATAGCTTTCTACTGCTCAGTAGTTGTTGGTCATGGTACAGCAATCTTATGTGCACTTCTGGTGATTGATGCACTAAAACTTTTAAATATCTAAGAAAATATCCAAAGAAAAAAGTATCAAGTTCACTGCAGAAATAGAAAAAGACGAGTATTTACCATTTTTGGATCTAAAAATAATCAGAAATAAAACAGAATAAACTTTGGCATTTACAGAAAACCAACACAGACAACTACATAGAAGCTAATGGGTACAACCCAAGATCCCACTAACAGGCAATCTTCAATAGTTTAACACACAGATTAGTGAACATCCCTCTCACAGCAGAAGAATACAAAAAAGAATACAACAAAATTATTGAAATAGCACAAAAAATGACTTTCCCAAATCATTAGTGGACAAAAAAAAAAAAAAAAAAAAAAAAAAAAAAATCCCACTATCTTCAATAGTTTAACACACAGATTGGTCAACATCCAAAAAAGAATAGAACAGAATTATTGAAATAGCACAAAAAATGACATTCCCAAATCATTAGTAGACAAAAAAGTGAACTTAGCAAAAAAGAAGAAGCTAATAAAGGAAACCACAACCCTCAGCTACAAAATCTAATATGATTTTCAAAAAATTCACCTACCATCCATGGGCCTTTGATAAATTAAAAAAATTCTTCAAAAAAACAAAACATTAAACTAGCACCAGTCAACCATTACTTCTTAAAAGCCTAATTTGCTCAGACATGAAAGATGCCATTCCATCTAACAAAAAATCTGGTATATATCAAATTGAATGCTGTGACTGTTGTCAGATTTATATTGGGAAAAACCAAAAGAGATTTAGAAACAAGAGCAAAGGAACACTTTAGGAACATAAAATACAAACAATTAGAAAAAAAAGCAGTTGCCCATTGTGTTTCGCTTTGATTTACCATGGCTATTTGAATCCATTGCATTGAGGCATCACAGAAAGCGATATGAGAACTATTTTAGCAAGAGCGGTATAAGTAGCAAAATAAGTTGCCAATTAAAAGGTTAAAGAGGTGGGGGGTATATGTATACTTGTAAGAAGAGGAATTGAGGAGAGTTTTTGCACAACTCAAAGCAGGACAAAAAGATGTTTCTACAGAAAGTACATTTTTTTATTGTAGTACATAACCTTTCATTACACATTGGCGATACTAAACATTATCATGGGACAATTTCAGACAGCAGTGAGTTTCATAGTATTGGCCAGCCAAGAAATTCTTGTTTTTTCAAAACTTGATAGAGGACATGGACTATGAAACAAGGGGATTTGACTGAACCTTAATTTGCTACTAGTTTTATTGTTTTGTTTTTATGTTTATTTTTTCACAAATAATTCTTATGTACAGTACACAAATTTAATAAATGGCCAAATAAACATTGCTACATTAATGAAATAATAGACATTTATAAAAAGTTACAAAAGTATTAAATTAGTAAATACAAAAGTTTAAGAATACAAAGTGATTAAACAAGTAAGTAATGTGAACGCTTATTTTGATACTTAACAGTTGCTGACATCTTCATAAAATCCTTTTGCTACTTCTGGAATTTCAAAAAATTGCATGAGTTTTTTTTTTTCTTACATCTTCTTCTCACTAGACACCATGTTTATCTTCTGTAGACATGAGGACCCCAGCATTTTATTGTGGCATGTTTTAATTCCAGATTTTAAAATAGAAACCTCCACAGGTGACATAGTGTAAGTGTTCTGCACAGTTACAGAAATGTTACACACATTTGTAGAAAACTTTTTGTACGATATGATACATTGCACTCCTATCTTAAATGGCAGCTCTGCTTTCACAATCTTCTGAGTAGTCTACTTCAGAGTTTTGATTTGCCAGTCCCTGTTGACTACTTTGGTAACTTTGTCTCTGTCTCTTGCTTTGTGGAAATCAATCCCATCTTGCATGTGGAGCTTGTATCAGTTTGCAGTGTCTTGAATGAGAGATATAAAAAATAAACTCGTATTTGGATAAAGAGCATGTGGGTAGTTTCTCCTTTTCTCTTATTTGGCAAAACATTTTCCATATTTTTTTAATATTTAATTCCAGTGGTAGGTAGTTCCTTGAAGATTTTTCTCTACTGTAGTGGCTTTCTCTGCACCTGTAGCTCTTAATATAATTGTTCACAGCAATTTTTCTTTAGGTGAATTTCTAGTAGAAGAAAATTTTCTTGCTAGGACAATCTGTCCTTAGACATACCTGCTATTTCCTGAAAACTTTCAGCGCATCTCCATTTTCTTTCTTATGCTATATTTAATATTCACAGATTATATATATATATTTTAAAGAATTTTTCTCCTTCACTTTCCTTCATTTTGGAGAAATAATTGTCAATTGTCAATTAAGCAGTTGAAAAAGACGAGTATTTACCATTTTTAGATCTAAAAATAATCAGAAATAAAAATAGAATTAACTTTGGCATTTACAGAAAACCAACACAGACAGACAAGTACATAAAAGCTAATGGCTATAATCCAAGATCCCACAAACAGGCAATCTTTAATACAATTTTGAGTCGAACTAATACTCAATGCTCCATTTATTGCTAGTATTTACCTAGAACGCATTTCTTTAGGATCTTCCTAACATCATCAGCTGTTGTCGACAACAACAACAGCTGATGATGTTAGATCCTAACGAAACGCGTTCTAGGTAAATACTAGCAATAAATGGAGCATTGAGTATTAGTTCGATTCAAAATTGTATTAATTTTGTGCTTCATTGTATCATAGTCCTTAAACGACGGAATCTTTAATAGTTTAGCACACAGACTGGTCAACATCCCTCTCACAGCAGAAGAATACAGAATAGAATACAGCAAAATTATTGAAATAGCACAGAAAAATGACTTTCCCAAATCACTAGTAGACAAAAAAGTGAACTTAGCAAAAAAGAAGAAACTACTAAAGGAAACCACAACCCTCTCAGCTACAGAAACTAAAATGATTTTCAAATAATTCACTTACCATCCATGGGCCTTTGATAAATTCAAAAAAGTCTTCCAAAAACAAAACATTCAACTAGCACCAGTGAACCACTACTCCTTAAAAAAACCTAATTTGCTCAAACATCAAAGATGCCACTCCATCTAACAAAAAATCTGGTATATATCAAATTGAATGCTGTGACTGTAGTCAAATTTATATTGGAAAAACCAAAAGAAATTTAGAAACAAGAGCAAAGGAGCACTTTAGGTACATAAAATACAAACAATTAGAAAAATCAGCAGTTGCCATGCATTTTTGTGAAAAAAAAAAACCCACAACATAAATCCAAAACCAAAATTACTAAAACATACAACAGGAAAACAAGAACTGTCCACATGGGAACAAATCTTCATTTCAAAAAATAGGAACAAAGTATTCAATTTCGACATCCCCCAGAAAGATTTGTTCAGCAAGTTCCTCGAACTGCCACCAGAGGAGACTGATGACAAAATATTGCCAGCTACACCAATGAGAACCAGTCGATGTCTGGCTGAGGATAGAGGGAAGGCCTCTGAAACTAGTTCCAGGAAAATTTAAAAGTAAGTGTTGTTTAATGTTATTAATCGACTCCCAATAAATTTAATAAGCAGGAATTTGTCAAGGTCCATTTTATTTAAATGTTTTACTTTATTATGGAAATCATTAATGTGTTCATATGCCATATTTCCTACTCTGCATTCCTTACTTTCCCTCATTATAGACTTCAGTGGATAATCTTGAATTCCATGATTACATTTTATGGATGGTTCTTTTTTAGTAGGTTTTCTTCTATATTTCCTGCCACCATCAGATTCAGTTACTGGAGGATCAAACTCTGTACTGTCGTCCATGATTTAGCTTGTGCTTGCAATAGACTTGTTCAATCTAAGTACATAACACTAGTGACACAGTTGTAGAAGTGATTCAGAAAACGTAACATTCTTTACTGTGTGATAAACAATGGTTTTAAACAATGGCCTATGTTGCAGTAATGCCGCGCTATGCCAAGTGTGGAACATGTTTGATTGTTAGGTCTTTGTAATGCTACTTTGGGACCGATGTTGATTAAAGATTCTGAAATAGTATGTGACAACAGAGTTTGTTATTGTTATAAATCACATGCCAAGTAGTATTGTCATTCTTTTCCCTTTGAATCAGGAAAGTGCAGTTGATAATACTGTGACTTTGGGGGTTCGTAAGATTTAAAGTCCAGTTTGCAGAAACTCAAAATGCTCCTTATTTCCGTAGAAACACTGTTTGTACACCCCTTTGCAGCAAGCTGACGTAACATAAACCAACACAATCTCTCGTCACTTCTGCACACTTAAATAAACAAGAGAGTTCACTTTCAAATCACAGCTGCACGTGCATCTAGTCCAATTACGACTGTCTAACAACTAACTGTGGCTTCCTTTTTATACCTCTATTCATTGTTCTAGGAATTAATAGAATATTCTGTAACAAACAAGAAAGCGAACTTTCCAGTCAGCTATCTGTCTTTCTTGATCTGTTTCAGCAAGCTTTTAGCTCCGTGTTGCACTATCTGTCTCTTTGCATTCGCCAGCCATGCCCGTCGCAACAATGGGTTCGCGACAATACCAAATGAATCAATCTCTATATTATTTAGCGGTGGGAAGACTTTGAAATAATGATATGGTTTTTGTATAGGTTTTGTCCAGGAAAGCAAGGTTGGGCAAGCTGAATATTGCAAATTATTATCAATTCAGTGACAGGTCTTTCTTTTCATTTAGACTGTGCTGTATTGAGTTCTGTAAAATCACTGTGCATGCACTCTATTGAGTTATGATAAAATGCCCATGATTCACCATGTTATACACACGGCAAATATCAAGTTATGCAAAATCTGATTTCACAAACTGTTTGGTAGCATCGAAGTTATACTGATCCCATATATATACTCATTTTCTCAAAATTTGTGCTCTATCAAGTTTTGAAAAAAATGCTCCTCAATTATGTTTTCAAATTCATAGAAAACTTATACCATTTAGAAAAAGAGCAGAATTTTAAAATTTCAGTATCATATCTTCCAGATCTTAAAACAACTATAATATGCATATACAGAACCCCTAACAACAACCCACATATATTCTTAAGTAGACTAGAATTAGCCCTTAGTAGCATTAAACCCCATGACAAAACCGCAATACTGTGTGGTGACTTTAATATAGAGTTTCCAAGTAAATCTAAAGCTACATTAAAACTATTAAATATTTTAACATTGTATAACCTGGAGCCAACAATTCACTCCTCAACTTGGATCACAAATATGTCTCAACACTTATTGAACAAATATTTACTAACAAAGATGTTAATCTGTGCAATGGTGAAGTCTTTAATATGGATTTTAGGATCATGTAGCTCAAATACTAAACCTTTCTATAACAAATAGTTATTCACAGTCGGCAGAACTAGAAAAGAAAGGAATTTTTAGTAATCAAAATATTGAATACTTAATTCATATAATCAGCAGTGAAGCATGGGAAGAAATTTATAGCTTCTGTAGAGTGTCAGAAAAATTTGAAAAATTCCTCCATACATTACAACATTATTTGAATCTAGCCTTTCCACTTAAAACAATAAAAAGGTTCCTAAAAAACAATAACCCTAGATATAAAAAAGTCATGTAAAACTAAACATCATTTGTATAGATAGTCAGACTTAAAAATTCATTGCCATAGCCGGGATTTGAACCATGGATCTCCCGGTCTCTGTCTAGTTGCTCTTAACTATTGAGCTACCATGGTCAACATACTAGCTTGACATTAAATTCCCCAACTGACTTGTATTTTTCCCAGTAAACCACTAGGGGTTCTCATATGCAATGAGATATGTACTGTTTGTGGCAACTTTACTATGCCATAAGTATTTAAGTCCTGGACTTCATAGTTGCCACTATTAGGTTAATTGATGAAAACTAATCATTCATCCACACTAGCCGTGTTTAGAAGCTTGGGATATGTAGTCAGATGTGGTTTATTGGTAAAAATACAAATCAATTTAATCTCATACTGGCATGTTGGCCATGGTAGCTCATTGGTTAAGAGTAACAGGATGGAGACCGAGAGTTCCATGGTTCAAATCCCGACTATGGGGTTGAATTTTTCAATCTGACTCTACCCAGTGATTTAGTTGGGACAAAATATTTACAGGAACTCACCTTTTTAATTCAGCAGTTTCTAAATGGACTCGTACTGGGTGTCAAAATCAGCAGCCTTTTGTTTCCAACAAGCTGTTTCATCAGCTGAACATCTCTTCTTTTGTAGCCATGATTTGACATACGTTGTATAAAATAAAACTTTGATTCACACAGATTCATACAAACATAACCAAAGGAAGAAAGTTGTTGTGCGCAATTCCCGCTCTCCGAATCCAATATCAGTGTAGCCAACCTTAGAGAACCAGAAAACTGCCCAGGAGTGTAAAAGCGACCATATTTTATGAACATAAAACCGCAAGGTCCGATATTAGTCTGCTAGTGTACACCCAAGACGTTTCAGCGCTATTTGTAGAATGTGTAGAATGTGTAGAGTACAAACAATTTTCTTACTGAATGCAAAAATGTTAGGTCATTCTAAAGCGGGAAAATATTTTCCTGAATGGGTTCCATTCCGGTCCATTCCAATGGACTACCTATCCAATGTCCGTTGTGTTTAAACATGTGAACTTATAAAATATTTTCAAATGATCAATTATAGTTTAAATAGTGCATCCTTAATAGACAATGAATATTATGTGTTTAAAATGGGAAGGGTTCTGGAGTCCGGCTAATCAGATGCCGTATCACACTCATCATTGCCAGCTTGTTACCCCACTCCTTTTATATTTCCTTCTCTCTCGCACACTCATACAACATGTAGGTCAGCTTGGCGCATACGTAAGGGTAAGCAAATAATATTTTACAAACTTTTACGATGATGCAGTTGCCAAAATCAAAATTGGAAAAAGAATTTTTGCAAATTATGTACATTTTTAAATATTATATCTATAATTATAGTTTATGAATTACTTGTTTTTCTGTTCCAATGGAACTGTCAGTGGCTCATCCATATCGCTGTCAATGTCACTTCCGTTAAGAGACAATTCGGCATTGTCACTGTCTTCATCATATGAGTCTTGCAAATTTATGATTATAGGTTCCAAAATCTCGTCACGTGCTATTTATTTCTTAGAATCGTCTTCTTGAAGGTTTTCTGCATGCCTTATGCAGTTTTCCCAGTCCTATTGTGTTACCTTGTCAGTTTCTTCGTGAACAAGTCGTTCAACATCCGTCAGTTTAAAAGTATTATTTCTGTTTTCAACCCCCCTTTTTATTTGAGCCCACACCAACTCAATTGGATTACATTGGCAGTGGTAAGGTGGGAGGCGTATTACCTTGTGTCCCATTTCAATTAAAGTTGATCCAGCTGATACACTTTTTCCATGTTTTTAAACGGAAGTACTCTTTGCAATAACTCCATTTTTAGTTTCTCTTACCGAAACATTTTTGAAGAATGTGTACACCTTAAAAATAATACTTCAAGCCTGACTTTGCAATACCCTCCTTTTCCATTTGCCACTAATTTCACTGCAAGAAGCCATTGCACTATTTAACTCTTACTCTATTGTGTAACGAACAACTGAATTATATTGATCTGAACTCTCCAGAGTAAATAAACACTTGTTATCCAACATTCATTCATAAACATAAGCATACAGCATTCCACAGCTAACAAGGAAAGGAAGTGTTCGCTCTTTCTCCAGTTCAACACCTTGACTTATTCACAGTAATTCTTTCATGTCATGTCAGTAGTTTAAATTTCAGTTCTGAGTAATTAAAAGTATATGTATATACATACACACCAACCACTAGAGTAAATAGAGATTACAAACCATTCATAAACAAAGATATAATGTGACCAGACACGTTCTGCCAGGGCAGCAGGAAATTTATTGTTTCTCTCGCTCGAATTGGCTTATTCAAAGTAATTCTTTTATCACGTCATTTCAAACATATACGTTTCAGGTCTGAGTAATTACAAATATACGTACACGCATATATGCCAACCAATAATGATATTCACACAGTGCTTACATCGCAACTGTTATAATACAGGTAATAGTGGTTTATTTATTAGTATTAAAAGAATAATTTGAGCTAAAAATATGGATTTTTCATGGTTATGTTAGATACATTACTCTCTTCCTTCCACATGGATCAGTTTTAGCAAAATCTGAATTTTTGTCTTAACGGGAATACTATTTCATACAGATTGATTACGTTGGCGCTCCTCACACGCCACTTAGCGGGAATGCAATATGACAACACCGCAGGACTCCGATTGGTTGCTCGTCTAGTAGTGCTCAAGGACAAACACCTTCCCATTTGGAACACAATAATCCTTAAAGAGAATGTAAAAGATATGTACTATTAATTGCAGCTTATTAGAGTTGAACTCAGTCAATGGGTATTAAGTGCTATAGTAGAAAAGTTTTTAGGGTAATCTCAATGTTAGACCTTCTTTTTAAATATAAAGAGCTAAAGAAATTTGTTATAATAATTAGTTCTATATGTACTATCTTTCAAGAAAGTAAATGTACACTTTCCGCAGGTCAGTATCACTCAGTCATTCCGTGACTAGATGGTATGAAAACTAAATCGGTCATGTTCATAGATGTATAGTGTCGTGGTCGCCATTTTAACCTGTTACTTCGAAAATTTCTAAGGCTATATTAACCCAGTATAACAAAAGATTGGGTAATATCACAAAGTAAGTAATAATTCTCTTGCAGCTGAGCTATTAACTACATGGCGTTGGAAAATGTGCAAGTAATGGAAAACACGTGGAGTTATGATTTTAACAGAACCAATATCTATATTGTATATGGAGCAAGCTTCCTTAAGTGCTCACGTAGGCCAGTGACAGAGAGCACGCGTTGTGATAAATATTACGAGGGTTCATGGTTCGAGTACCATCCTGTTATTTATTCCAGATTTTTAATTTGTTAGATTAAGTAACGAACCAATTTACAACTGTTCTCTTGGGGTAAGCTGTTACTAATGGCATTGGAGAATTAGTAAGAAGACAAATGCCAGGAAGAATGGCGGCTTAATAGAGCCAACATCTTGTTGTATATAACCTACTACAAACACATGTTATCGTAGCTCAGTGGCAAACTACATGCTGTCACTGAGCCGAGGATTCATGGTTCGAAACCTACTATGTAGTCATAATATTTATTCCAATATTTTTACTTTGTAAGACACCGTATCGAATGAAATTATACTTTCTCTCTTGTGACTAAGTTAATAACATGTTTTCGAAAAGAATGCCAGAAGTTTTCAGAAGGTTGAATGATAATTTTAATGGAGCGAACTTCTAAACGCTGTATACCATCCATCTGTTCTAACAATAAGCTAATATATAAAATAACAAGAAATTGGATAATTTTCAGCTTGAGAAAAACAGACTTAGAGCTGCAATATAACTGTTTAATCCAGTGGAGTATAAGACATAACACTGAAAAGATATTCTGTGTAACCGTAGTTACAAATAGTCATTATTAGGAATTACAAAAAGAAGATAATGTTGCGTAGGAAACAAAGTAAAAAGCTGTCATTTCTTCATGAAGCCAACGTCATACATTAACAAATGAATTAAATTATGAAACATTTGAGATTTTTAGAAAAATCGTATTTTTGCTAGAATAAGCAATGATTTGTGGAAACAAAGAATGAAAAACAATGAAATCTTGAGATTTAGACACTGGTGTAATCGCCCCCAGCTATGATTACATAATTTAATCTTTCATGCATGTTTGCATTCAATACAGAACACCGTTTTGGATTCTGCTGATAATGTTGCCATAGCTCCATCACGTCAGCAACCAAATTTTCTTGAATCCTGTCTGGTCGACGTTCTTCTCATTGTTTCACCATGAAGGCCCATATATGTTTAATTTAATAATTTATTGCAGCCAATAGACTCTTACAAGAGCATCTGACACTGTCAATTATCTCTATACAGTCAAAATACAAAATTTACAAAATATAGAGTTGTTTACAAAAGTATACGAGTTATTAACAAAGATCAAAATGCCTAAATTATATACAAACCTTATTGTTTACATAGGTATACAACTCATTTATACTACATACATATATATTACAGTTCATTTATACTATACAAACATTTTTCAATTAGGTATGATTTTAAGACCAGTTTAAATTTTGAGTCAGAAGTATTCTTAATTACAGACGGCAGTTTATTGTACAATATGGCTCCTATTTTAAATGGATCTTTATTAGTTTGAGTTTTATTCATGCTCACCCTATGGTAATCAGTTGTTCTCCTCGTATCATATGTATGTCAATCTTTATTGAGGATGTTATGTTGCTTTCGGTCTTTTACAAGTATAATTGTTTTGAACGCATAGAGTGATACTACTGTTAGGATGTTTTGTGATTTGAATGTATCCCGACATGTTTGTTGAAAACGAAGGTTGTACATGGATTGTATGCATTTCTTTTGTACTTTCAATAGCCTGTACATATTGGTTTTACTTGTTCCCCTCCAAATTTCAATACCATATGTTCAATGGGATTTAGATCGGGAGACTTTGGTGGCCAGTCCATGCAGATTATTTCTGAATGCCTCATTAGCCAATCCTGGGTGATATTTGCAGTATGCGCACCACTGGTGTCGTGCATAATATATACTCTTCTTGTTCTGGAAACCTAGTACGAAGGGATGGTAGCAAAGTGTTTTCGAGAATGTCTACATAGACTGCACTCGTCATTCTCTCTGGCACTTGAATTAACTCCCCTGAACCTGATGCTGCCGTGTAGACCCAGAACTGTGCTGAAATTCTTGCCAAATATTCTGCTCGAACGACGTGTTAAGGTTCGTATCTAGTTCCTCGTGGTCTATACAGACATAGGAGCCCTTGCTGGTCGGATCGAAATACCTTCTCGTCACTCCATATTACCAGGTCTCAATAAGCCTGAGGAAGGTCGCAATTGTGCTGTGTCCATTGTAATTGTCTTGCTTTGTGTGCCTCTGTAAGAAAGAGCTTAGTGGCTGGACGATGTGATGCAATACCGGCATGCTTTAATCATTGGCATATGATTTCGTATGAGCAACCATATTCAACTGCTTTATCTAGAAAGATGGACCTGTGTCTTAAAGGCTGGTTCCTCCCATCTGCTACCAGGGCTTCATCTTGAGCAAGTGTTGTTGCACGAGGCCTACCTGAACGCCTGCATGATTTGCCCCATTCAACTTCTTCCTCATAATACCTGTCCAGCCACTGCTTTACTGTTCTTCGGTCGCAACTCAGTTTTGTGGCAATTTGTGAAGGGTTTTCACCATGAGAAGTACGGCCTATAATATCACCCTTTTGAGCTGCAGTCAGCTCCACACAACCTCGTGGACATGACATGCTATTTCACTATGATGAAGTCTTAGTGAAAGATACAAATGCAGTGCATTACTTCCAGCAATATTTTGCACATGCGCAAGAAATACAAGGCGGAAAAAAAAGTATTACATGTTGAGGGTTCGAACCGCAAATCATCAGTTTACTTGACACAGCGTGCGTTTTACCACTGAGCTACGCCAACAGATGTGACAGCGCTGGTTATATACTATATATACCTGTTAGTTCTATTAAAATCGTCATTCCATGTGTTTTCGAATTTCTTTGGTATTCTGCAATGCCATTTAGTAACAGCTTAGCTACAAGAGAACAGTTGTAAATTAGTTCGTTACTGCATCCAACAAACTAAGAAATTTGGAGTTAAAAATTATGCCCACATGTTAGGGTTCGAACCTTTAAGCATGGTCTCGCTTATGTCAGCCCACGTTTTGCCCCTAAGCTACAAGAGCAGTTAAGATAGCTTGCCTTATATAACACACACACACACACACACACACACACACACACACACACACACACACACACACACACACACACACACACACACACACACACACACACACACACACACACACACATATATATATTGGTTTTGTTAAAATCATAGTTCCACGTGTTTTCCATTTTCTTGCACATTTTCCAATGCCATGTAAGTTAATAGCTCAGCTGCAAGATAATTATTAGTTACTTTGTGATAAATGCTCAATCTTTTGTTATACTGGGTTAATATAGCCTTAGAAATCTTCGAAGTGGGTAACAGGTTAAAATGGCAACCACGACACTATACATCTACGAGCATGGCCGATTTAGTTTTCCTACGACTGAGTGATACTGATCACTCACGGAACGCCTGAGTGATACTGACCCACGGAAAGTGTACATTTACTTTCTTGAAAGATAGTACAAAGAAATCTATAAAACATTTATTCATCTTGACGCTGGCTGTGAAAGCATTTTATATATTTAGAATTGTGCCTATACCTAACAAGATTATATTTATTGCACCTATAATGTGAATGATCCTGGAATACAGCATTAAGCTGGTTTAGATTGGATTTTACATGAATTAGTGCTTCAGAAACATACACATAGGCTAATAGTAGTATCCTTAGCTGTTTAAAGAACTGCCTGCTGTGTTTTTACTATTTATATTAACAATTCTACAAATGGCTTTGTTTTGAAATGTAAATATTATTTTGACAGTGCTGGGATTATCCCGGAATAGTATATCATAGCATAAGTGTGAATGAACATCAGCATAGTAAACTGTATACAGTAACTGGATGCATACTGAGTCTTTGATTTATCATAGGCTGAAACTTAGTTTACTAAGTTTTTTTAGCCAAGAATTCAAAATGGGAAATACATAAGTTTTGTTTATCATTATCCTCGGGAATTTAGCCTTTAATTTTAAAGGAATATTATTTCAATCAAGTTTGATATTTGGAGCATTATTACTTTCTTAGGCAGTGTCGAAAGAACAAGGAAACTATTTTTGCACATTAATTGTTATTCTGATACCAATTATTGATTTGGTTATTATTACTTTTGATACTTTCAGTGTTGGTGTTAGTTGATTAAATTATGTTACATTAGGAAACAGAAGCTCCACTTGAAGTTTACAGAGTTCCCCTAGTTATAGGAGAGTATTGTAGCATTTTGCAAACCATACAAAGTCCTCCAGGTAAATTTGAACAACCTTGCTTGTGAAGCTTGGTTGTTTGGTCAAGATGAGGTATTGCAGTTCATCATTTCAAACTGTAGGCTTTCTATATATTTAAGTTTATTGGTTGCTCTTTCTTTATGGCAGGTCAATTATTTGGTTATAGTGTTGGCATTTTCCTGGTAGCCATCTTGGTCCATGCAGGGGTTTAACCCCAGAGAAATATTTCTTTGTTACTTAGCAAGCTTTATGTACAGTGTTGGGAAAGCTGATTGTTTAGAAAAAGGTCCCAATCTCATCAAACTAATTCCTTCTCTGCTCCTACAATTCCGAAAGAAGACAATTGGGGTTATTGCAGATATTCGTGAGGCATTTCTTCAAATTTCAGTAGTACCAGAAGACAGATCTTTTGAGATTCCTGTCGTGAAAATATATAGACACAAACAAATAGTTTCTGGAGTGAAATCAAGTCGTTTTATACTAGCAGCTAAAAATAGAGGTGGTAGGGATATTTAATTGTTTGGAGACAAGGTTGAGGTGGTAGCTGGAAAGAACAAAAAATGATTTTTGAGTTTGATTTATGAGTCACTATGTTTACACTCAACTTCACTTACTAAGTTGTTGTATAATTGAAACGTTTTCAAGATCATTCGATCTCATCCTCAACAATTGGGCAGGCATTCTATTAAAATTAAAATCTTGTCAAGGGCAATGAAATATTTATACAGAATCACTAACTTGGAGGATCACAATATAATTAAAGAATAGACTAACTAAAATAATTAAAGAATGTTTTCATATTCAAAGGAGAAGTAACTGGGGAGGGTCTTGGGCACATAAAATGAATGACATGTTGAAGCAGATGGGTATGAGTCATTCTTGGATAAATGCAGAGTATGGGTATAGAGGCTTTTGGAAAGAAGTTACGAGTAGAGGATATTGACAAACAAGACATTTTTGCTAGTACAAGTGACAAAAGCTCACTGAGGTTATATCAAGGAATAAAAACAACCTGGGGGAGGGAAGGATATATTGACATATGTAATAAGTTAGGGCGAGAAGGTTTTGCTTGGGCAAGAACAGTAGTGAGAAGCTTGAAAGGTATAGGTCAAGATAGGGAGCTAGATAAATGTCCATTGTGTGGAGAAGAGAATGCAGACTTCCATTGTATATTATATTGTAGTCAAAGATATGGAGAGAGCAGGCTTGGCTACGTAAATGGGACAATTTGGGGGGCGAAGTAGTAATCAGAAAAATTTTGTGAATAAAAGGGGAAAAGAACAGGAGAAATATAGGGAATTATTTAAGGAAAGTTAAAGAACAATTATAGAGAAAAATGTAGATTAGGATAGGTGAAATGGCAAAATGTGTAAAAAGGCGTAGAGGGCCTCCAATACACAAAAACCTATGGTTAGGTGTATGGGGACCGAATTATTATTCATTGGCAAGCAACATGGTAGGATTTTCAGGATTTAGGAATATATGGATTTTATAATTGTAATCTTTTGATATATTTGATATATTTACTGTGCATATTCCAAAATTTTACAATTTACAACTTTTGGCTACATTTATGTCTTAACCTTGTTGCTACCTTGGCTTGCATTACACCCTGATCTTCTGCTCTGCCAGGTAGCTCTTAACCTCCATACCTCCTTGATTACTTAATTAGTCCCATCCTTCCCCCTCATCTTCTTTTCTTATATTCTTTACATTTCTGGCCCATTTTTCTTTTACTTTCTGCAAGAACTCACCAATACTTACCTTCTTTTCCTCCCTGTCCGTTAACATTTTTATAGCTACTATCCTCTTCTCTACTTTCTCCCATTTTTCTTCCAAACCGTTTTTCTCCACATTGCAACCTCCTCGCATTCTGTTACATAGTGTTCTATATAATTGTAATCTTGATTTTGTATTTATTTCCATTTGATGATGTAAAAGGAAATATGAGAAATAAATTATAAATTACTAGCAGCTGTAATTGAGCATATTTTAGATCAAGCCTTGCTTGACACTTAAGATGGAAATAAGGTGACTATTGATATTGTTAGACAGCTGAAGGACAGCTTTGATGTCAATAACTGTGTGACAAATGTGTCAAATAAGGAAGAGCTGGAACTATTTGTCAATACAGCTCAAGATATTTTTGCCCAACACAGTTTGAGCTCAGAGGTTGGGAGAGCACTGACCCACTTCTTCAAGATGATATCTAGTGGTATCCTTGGAATAATGTGGAATCACAAGGAAAATACTCTTAGTTTGAACTGCAAGGCTCTAGAAAATATTTCACCATGGAAGTTAACTAAGAGGACGTTGCCTTCAACAGCTCATTGAATTTATGACCCAATTGGATTTTCGGTACCCATTTGCTGTTGCCGAAGCTGTTGCTCCAGAAAATAAATGAGGTCGCTTGGGACACGGAAGTGCCTTTGGAAATAAAAACAACCTTTGGGAAATGGCTCCGTGAACTTCGTGAATTACAACAAATGGAAATTCCCAGAAAATTCCCTGATGTGCATGTAGAATGTAGCATCCACGTTTTCTGTAATGAGAGTCAAAATGCATATGCTGCAGTGGTATTTCTATGTACACAAACCGAGTCTAGAGTTCAGGTTCAGCTCCTCCAAGCAAAATCAAGAATAGCTCCTTTCCTCGATTCGAACTCATGGGAGCTACGATTAGTGCTCGATTGTTGTCTACTGTGAGAAAGGAGTTTGACACTGAGTTAGTTTACTTATGGATGGACTCTATGACAGTGTTGACATGGATACAGCACAAAGTTCTTTGGTCAGTCTTCGTTGAGAGCAGAGTGAGGGAAATGAGACAACTGACTCCAAAAGAAACTTGGAGATATGTACCTGGTGCATTGAATCCTGCTGTTCTGCCTACCAGGGGATGTGGAACAAGGGAACTTATAACCTCTAGATGGTGGGAGGCCCCATTCTGGTTGTACCTACCGGCGGAAGAATGGCCTTCAAATTGCAGCATCAGAAATGAAGAAGAAATTATGAACGAAAGAAGAAGACTGATGCTTCAAAGAGGGACATTGACTTGGAGATCAACCATACTAGAAGTGGAAGAGTAGTAGAACGACCAGGACAGTTCTTGTAATGAATGACTGACTGTTGCAATTTTATTGAGGACTAAAATATTGCAAGGTAGGAGAATGTTGAGAAAGCTGATATTCAATGTTGGCAATGACTACAACCATTCCTTTTTTAGGTTTGACATTTGTTAATTTTGAAATTATGTAACAACGGTGACTGTAACTAAGATTGAAATAAATGTGAATTATGTTCTTATTTAAACACGAGTGTATATTTAATTGAATGTGATACCTATTTATTATACGACCTGAAGTGTTAGAGTTTGAGTTATTAACATTACAATATCAGTCTTTCTAAATATGTTATGGTTCTGCTTTGTTAGATCTTTTTAAAATAGATTTATTAAATAGTTCAAGTAAAGGAAGTTCTAAGCTTTTAACACCTAAAGCCCTGGCTTCCCTATGCTGAATCATGAATCAACTGATGTGTGTTTGGAGGAATTTAGTAACAGTGACGTCATGAAGTTCAAGTGTCTGAATATCCAAATAAAAGACATGATGGTATATTTTTGAGTTTGATTTATGAGTCACTCATAAATCAAACTCAAAAATGAAGAATACTTCACTTTTAATAATGCTTCTGCTTTTAATATTTATGATGGTATATTTTAAGAAATAACACTAAAAGTGTTTATCATTAATTTATTTACAGAGATGGCGTTCCATATTGTGAAAAAGATTACCAAAAGCAGTTTGGTGTTAAATGTGCCTATTGCAGTCGATACATATCAGGAAAGGTGCTGCAGGTAAGTTATTATGTAATATTGTACATTCCTGAAACATGAGTACTATACAATTCATTAGGAATTGTATGAAGTAACAAACAGTTGAGAATAAACAACAATAAACAACCAGAAACTAATGCTGTGTTGAAGCATTTTAGAGTGAGAGTATTCCAGCAAGATGGTATGACAGCACACATATGGTAAAACAGATAGCCTTTTTTATTTCATAATGTTTGATAGCTTTGATATTAATTTTGCGGACAAAGGTAGTAGACAAATAAAAGATTAAGTATTTTAACAAATGTAGTGGTGCAGAATATTTCAGTTTGTGCAACCCTACCAAAGAATTACTTTATACAGGACCAGGTCAGTTTGTAAATAAAACAAGGAGTTAAAACTTAGAATTCTAATTACATATAAAAATATTAGCATATACACCAGAATACACTTAAATGTATACATTAAATAATTTTAGAATGTTTTATTTATTTAGAATTGTATATACCAAAAAATAAATTGATCCCCTAATAATCGCACATAGCACCTCTAATTTAGAATTATATGTATGTTTAATGTCCTTCAACATACGTCATATCAGACAAAGAATATAATGGGTGAAATGATGCTCATGCATATGAGCCCATGATATTTGGAGCTTAGAATTACCTGACCTCAAAAGAAACCTTATCTATATAAATCACCCTGACCGAGATTCATACTCGGGACCTCTTAAATGTTAGGCAGACATGCTACTTCCACACAACTGAGGCTTGCAATCTAGGATATGCGCATGCACATTAAGGAATAAAGTTACAGCTTTTAAAAAGAAGCAAAGAAGAAATTTGAAGATATAGAAATTTAAAAACTAATGCATATTGAACATGAGAGATTTCATTAACCTTTTATATTAAGCAAACAAAATTGGCAAAGTAAAACTAACACTTATTCAGCAAAGAAGAATGATGCGAGTAAGGGCAAGTCTAGAATTATTAGATTAATTGATGGAAATTAATCATTCTTCCACACTAGCTGTCTGTAAAAATCAAAAGAACTGAGAATTGATCATAAAAACTATTTGTAGTCGGTTTATTGACACTTTTCACTAATTTTTTTTATACTATCGATTGACTAGTTTCAAAGGCCATTGCCTCTATTTTCAACCTCTCTCCAACTGAAAGAAGATCCAGCATAACATTTCCTGCACTTGTGTGGATGGCCTTAGCTTTTTTTGGTGGTGGTGACTCTGGATGCTTCCACTGGAGACTTTATCATTTTGATTCTGGTTCAAAGTGATGACAACATGACTCATCTCTGGCCACCACTCGTGCCAGGAACTCATTATTCCCTTCTCTAGCATAGCGCTGCAGATGACCAAGAAAGTAGGCCATTCGACATGCTTCCTAGTGTGGTTGAAGACTGTGGGGCACCCATTAGGCACACCATTAGCGCAAGAGCAGTTGTTACTTCATGATGGGGTGAACACTTCCAACGCTCAATCATACCTCGGCGGCTATGGCTTTCACTGTCACTTGGCGGTCCTGGGTAATGAGTACATCAACCAGCTGGACGATGTCATCAGTAATGCAGTGTGGTGCTCCAGACCGTGCATCATCGACTAATGACACCCATCCTCTCCTGAAGCGCTTGTGCTATGCCTTGACCCTTGCAAGGGACATGCAGTGTTCACCATACACTTGAAACATTCGTCAATGAATATCTGTTCCCCCTACTCCTTCTGCTGTCAGAAAATGAGGAACACCTCTTTGATCTTCTTTTTAGCTTTGTATAGTCACGTGACATGCACGTGTGCCCTCTAGTGACGGGCTGTGAACTTCCATGCTCTGGTCGGAACAACACTTCATTACACACACCATGATATTACCATCCTGTCACCGGTTTGCACATGCCAGACTCCGGCTCGTTTCTCTTTGAACGCCGCATATAGTTCCTTTACAAAATGAAACTTGGATAGGTAATCCGACTGAAAAATCCAATGCTATAGTGGGGATTTTAACCACAGATTTTTCAGTCTCACTGTACCTATCCAAACCTTACCCTACATATGGCTAGTATGGTAGAATAATTTCCATTAATTGATCTAAAAGTGAAACTTATTTGAATATGATCAATTGGTGGGAAAAAGTTAATGTAGGAGAAAAAGAATAGTGTGAAGGTTAAAAAAAAAAAAAAAATAGAGCAAACAGTCCTTTAATAAGAAAAATCAAATAGAATGGTTCTCATCAGCATGTCATAGATAAATCATTGATGTGTCTAAATGCAAAATCGGCCTGTTCTAAATATTGGATTATATGAGTTTATTTTATTCTGGGAAGAAATAAAAAAAATCAGAAAAAAGAAAGAATAGAAAAACAGCCTACAAGTTGCTGTGTCCAGTACAGATCAAATTAAGTTGTATTAAAAAAAATAAGAAATTTTTATGAATGAACAATAAAATGTGTATGTGATACTATAACAGATTAGTAAATTACCTGTTTCTCTGCATTATGCAGTGTGTAATCATGTGAATTTTGTTTACATTGTTAAGAGGTCTCTTTTTCTCAGATAGCAACCATGTTGTAACACATTGAGAAAGAAACCAGTCACTGTCACACTCAGAATTACCTTTCAACTCTGAAAAGATATTCCAGCAATTAAAAAATTGTTCCATCTATTGTCATGCATTTTTATTTCCCTAATTATTAAACATTATAGATTTTAATGTCTTATTTTGATAGGCATTTTTTATTACTTAACTTTTAAAAGTGGTTCAACAGTATTATAAAAGTTGCAGGCATAGAAATAGAAAAATGTACTATGGCTTATCCACTATAAGTTGTTCTGGACTGATGTCTCAGCAGATAAAGCATGTATTACATTGTAATGGGGCATGCTGTTAATTTTTGTTAGTAAAACTAAACTCCAGACAAAATATATCTGGTTTTCTGCCATCTGAGAGTGATATTTCTTGTATTGTAAAGCACATAAAATCTCTTGTTAATCCAGAAGCTGAAGCTTGGCCAGTTACTTCCTTATTGCATATTTCTAATTATTTCATCCAAAAAAATTATGAGTTTCTCACAATATTTTATATCTTATCAGGATACTCTTAAACCCATTATTTTAAACAAAAATACTAAATTTATATACAGTTCCTGACATTAAACACTTATTCAATAGAACAAGAATAACTTTGCTAATCTCAAAGTTTTCTTCTTTCTTAGGCTGGTGATAATCATCATTTTCATCCAACCTGTGCTCGTTGTACCAAATGTGGAGATCCATTTGGAGATGGAGAAGAAATGTACCTTCAAGGTAATAAAATTGTAGCAGCATCTTGTTAATTAAAATACTAATAAAATTATATAGAATAAAAAGAAGTATTTCAGAAAGTGGAGTGCCATTGTTACTAAAATTAGGCAAGTGAGTCAACCTTGTATATACTTTTCTCCACTTACAAGTTTTTTATGAAGACTAGTTTCTTATGAAGACTAGTCTACCACAGAGCTGACGATAGGGGAGAAGTCCCCAGAAACTAGTCTTCATAAAAAAACTTGTAAGTGGAGAAAAGTATATACAAGGTTGACTCACTTGCCTAATTTTAGTACTAATAAAATGTTTATAATTGTTTGTGATTATCTTTAAATGCATTTGCTACTGCAGAGCTAGCATCCCTTTGTCCATATGTCTTGTATTGGATACGAAACAACTCTTGAATCACACTCTTTGTGGAGTTGTTGCATTATATACAAGGTGTACATTAAATGTTTTCTTTGAATATCAGGGTGTTATACATCTCATTAAAATGTGCTGCAATAGTTTCTGAAATGCAGAAAGGACTGATAGCAATTTTTTAAAAATGAAAATTGGTTATGAATGTCATCATTAGCATTTTCAGAGGACTTTAATTTGATCTAAATTATGGTGGAACAAATAGGTAAATTAACTGCAAACTATTAGATTGAACAAAAAAAGCTTTTGAAAGAAGAGGATCATGTACCATGTAGAACAAAGAAGAGTTAATTGTAAATATAAACATTTTTTTCTGCTGGCATGCATTGTTTAAATTTGTATTGCTGAAAGTATTTTTTTTTCTTCATTTTTTTCATTTTCTAGTCATATAAGTATCCAATGTTAGCATACAACACAATAATATACTTTATATGTCACATTACACTTGCATAGTTGAGCAATACTCATAAGTTTGTCACTCGTCAAGATTATGGAGTTTTTTAAACTAGAAACTAAGACTACAATATTTACTAAGTATAGTAAAGCAAAGAAATATTAAGTATGTACAACATATACATTTCCTAAAATTATACACTAAGATACACTGAGATCACAGTTCATCATCTATGTATTCGCTGATTGAATAGTATGCCATACTAGCAAGTAAACTTTTAATGTACTTTTTGAAGAGATTTAGGTTTTGGATTTCCCTAAATGCCTGTGGCAATTATATATTTTAGTTCCCATATAATGTGGATTTTTTTTTTCAGGCAGTGCTAATCTATGAGCTGAATATTTGATGTCTGTTTTTCTTCTTGTGTTGTGCTCATGTTGATTTTTTAGAAAACTGTTATCATTATTATGTCCATATAAAACCAGGTTGTAAATATATAGGCACACAGTTGTGTCAAAATTTTTGTTTTAAACAGTGGTCTGCAAGAAGCTCTATAACTTGAATGGGTCATTATGTGTATGATTTTCTTTGAATTCGGGAGATTTTATTACAGCCTGTTGCATTTCTTCATATAGTTATTCCATATGAAAGTACTAGATCAAAATAACTTGTTTCTAAATTTGATATTTGAGCCAGGCAGGACATGTTGAAGCAGGCAATGCGTAATTTCTTTTCTATATAATTTAGTTGGCTAGTCCATTTGAGACATTCATCTACAAATAGACTTAAGAGATTTGCTTCTTTTGTAGTAGCTGAAGTTAGCAAGTTTGTGTGTTTTCTACTGCGGTTTTGAATTGCAAGATTTCTGTTTTAGTTGTATTTAATTTCAATTCATTGCATGTAAACCTTGCTTCCAGTTGTTTTATGACCTGGTCAACATTTATTTCTAAGTATTAAGTACCTATCTAATCCACTTAAATTAATGGAGGTGTCATTGGTGTAAAATTATAACATTACTCTAACCACAATAGAAGTGATTAGTGAATGTGAAGAAGGCAAATGGAACATAAAAGCTAGAAAAGAAAATCTTAGAAAGGTTCAAAAGACATTAAAGTTACCAAATCGTGAAATGAATGAATAGTGAATGAATTGTCTGTATAGGATTAAGTGTTTTGAAAGGATTCCAGAAGAAAAGGTTTAAAATCTTACAGGCTTTTAACTTAAAAGAGACTTGTAAATGCACAGTATTCTTATCTTAGTGGATTAATATCAGTGGCGCAAGTCAAATGAAGGAAACACAGCTGATTACCATTATGATGCAGTATACAAGTACATAGTGAATGACGTAGAGGTAGACTGATGCAATTCACAGAATTTCAAAGGGAAAATGGAAATGTGTGGTTGAAATTTGAAATGCAGAAGGTATTCACTACAAGTTAAACAGGGCAAATATGGTAATCAGCCAAAGAAATTGGTAAGACAATTGGCTGGGTTAGACGGCAAATAAAATCCTATTAAATTTAAAGGGAGTCGATTAATGACAGTGTCACTAATCGATTCCCTTTAAATTTAATTTATTACAACAACACTGTTTTCAACACCTCCATGAAAGGAATTATAAAATAATCCTAGTTTATATCAGACCTGGGCACTTGATACATTTTGTTATTAGATATGCCATTCTTACAAAAGTATTCTATTTATTTAAAGGTAATGCTGTCAGCCACTAATATTGTATATTTTGAGATAAATAATGGATTGACATGTGTTTTAACAGGTACAGCAATTTGGCATCCTCGCTGTGGACCAGGTCCCACTGAAAATGGAACCATCTTGAACGGCTCTCTGGAGAATGGACACTGTACAGATGGGGAGTCAGGCAAAGAAGGAGGTCGTGATTTTGACAGAATGAGTAGTTCGGGCGTCAGTGACATGCAGGCAAGCTTACGTTATTTCACCTCATAGCCCTAACAAATATTAAAAACCACCTGCAGGGTTTTCCTTATTGAAGCTGACTTAGAAGCTAATATTTCATTCTGAAATATTAATTTAATTAAACAACTTTCTGTTTAATGTGATGATTATAATTTATCATCATCATAATCATTTTAAAGCAGATAAAAATGTCGTTTCATCATCATTTTGCATGTTTTGTTCAGCAGTTACAACGTGTACATAAGAGTTCCATGAATAACAAACCTCTTATCATTAAATGTTTACTGTTCTTGTTTAGAATAATTCAGCACCTTTAAAAAAACAGGCTAATATTTCAGAATTTTGGAGGATAGGGCACTGAAATTTATTCATTAATCTGTTGTCTGTCATCACTAATAAACGTAGAAGTAATTTTGTTACAAGATCTAATTTTACATTCTTGAATTAGAAAATATGAAAAATGCAATATAGGGTTATTAAAACTTCGGTAGCCCATTTGCAGGCTCTCTCCACTGTGTAAGGGAACCAATATTCCCAGCAAAATGGTGCTGTTTGAGGCACACTTAAATCCTTACCTTACAAACAGGCAGCACATCGCTTATTGTTTCATCAAACCAACTATTACATTTCTACCACTTATTGCACACCACATTTTTTAGGTCATAGTATAGAATAGATTGTTACAGAGGGGATTTGGCACTGCGACCAGTTTTGATCTATTATACCTATGTCGCCAGTGGGGCATCCCCAGGAGGAAGCATGTGGTCAAAGGAGACAGAGGGCGGCCAACCCAAGGAGTCAAAACAGTTTGGGGCCAGGGTCCCCACTATTGACCAATTGGAAACTCCCCGGCAGGTTAGTACAGCCGGCATCCCACGCACCATGGTCCTGAAACAGCCCACTAGACCAGCCCAGAGACCAGAGACTATCCTACCAGAGGAGGAAGTGTTAATCAGGCGCATATCATCCTGCCATGCACCGCTGAGATTCCCACTGATAGTTTCTACCCTGAAAGAGACCACCAGATGAGGAATGATAATGGAGAAAAAATAGAGGGACAGGAAATTCAAGTGATGTAATTAACCTGCCCAGCATTTGCCTGGCAACCGGGAAAACTCACGGTTTAGGTAGGCCAGCCATAGGAATCGAAGCTGGACCTCCTGAATGTAGGGCACAGATGAAACTGCTGGAGCCATCCTGCTCGGTTAGGTCATAGTAAGGGGTTTTATGCAATCGTCAATGAATTTGAAGCTTTGGATACAATGTTAACCAGAAACATTCTGGTTTTAACAAAAAATAATCTACATGAAATGGTTATGTAGAAAATGAAGCTAGCAACAGTGAAGCAATGAATATTACACAGATATAAATATTTGTAACAAAGAACTTCACTTATCTTAAGAAAATGGTGTTAATTCTTCTTTCTAATGGAAATTGATTTCTGAAACAGATTGTTTTCATCATCAGTCCATCAATTAATTTTGTAGTCAAGGATTCCGGTTACCATGTTCTTATGTTTTTTTAGTATTACCAAAATCTGAAAACGAAACAAACCTAAAAACAGAATCAACTGCTGGTATTTCAAAATTCACTATGCAATGTTTATTTTTTAAAATAAATATCTTTTCCCAAACCATTAAATCTATCAGACTATTTAATTGTTTTAATAATTTAACTTCAGAATTTATTTCACAGTTAAATGACCAAAAATGATCTGCTACAGCCGATTTATCAGTGTGTTTATACTTAATGTTATGAAAATGTTTTTTCGTTCTGGTTTCCAAATTACTTTTCGTCTTTCCAATATAAACCTGATCACAATCTAAACAATTAAATTGATGAATACCAGATCTTTTATTATTAGGAATTTTATCTTTTTTAGAAAAATGTAGTAAATTTTTAATACTATATTTATTTTGAGGAACTTAAGTTATACCAACTTCTTTAAAAATTTTTGAAAATGTTTACTAACCCAAGGATGGTAAGTAAATTTTTTAAAATTATAATCGTCTTTTATTTTTCTAAGGGTAGAAATATCATTGACAGTTTTTGATGTTTACATTTTTCAATCTTCTTTTGTATAAAGTCATTATTAAAACCATTGATTAAAGCAGTATTAATAATATGTTTATATTTATAAAATTATTTTTTATTCAGGGGTATATTTATTAATCTTATAAATCAAACTATTAAAAACAGCAAATTTATGTGAAAAACGCTTATTTTTTATGTAATTATCAATACGAGTAGACTTCCTATAAATACCAAAATCTAATTTATTATCATTTCTTATTATCTTCAAATCTAGAAAAGGAAGAAATCCATTAATTTCAGTTTCTAATGTGAATTTTACAGCTTTATCTTGTAAATTTAGTAATTTTAAAGTGTCGTTAATTTGTATATCAGGAACAATAGCAAAAATATCATCAACACATCTATACCAGGTTTTAAAAATCAAAGGAAATACTTTAGTGACTTGCATCTCGAAAAAACTCATAAAAAGATCAGCAAGTAAAGGTGAAAGAGGATTACCCATTGCTAAGCCAGAAGTTTGTTGAAAAAATTCACCATTTAAAGTGATAAAATTTTGATCCAAACAAAAATCAGTAATTTTAGTTAATTGATGGAAATTAATCATTTCTCCACACTATCCGTATATAGGCTAAGGTTTTTGATGGATAGAGTCAACATAAAAAATTCAATGCCATGGCCAGGATTTGAACCACGGATCTCCTGGTTTCCATCGAGTCGCTCTAACCCATTGAGCTACCATGGCCAATGTGCTGTCTTGACATTAAATTCTCCATTTGACTCGTATATTTCCCCGGTAAACTACTAGGAGCCCTCACATCCGAGATACACCGTTTGTAAGTTTAACAAAATCAAGTTTTAAGTCCTCATGTAAATTTATTGAATTGAACCACATTTTTAAATAAATTAAAAGTTTTTTTCTAGGAATACTAGGAAATAAGGTAATTACATAAAAAGAAATAAGTTTATCAGTTTTAGATAATACAACACTGTCAATCTTTTTTATTAGTTCAAAAGAATTTTTTATACTTTAACTTTCAAATTTATCAAAATTACTAAATTTTTTATGTAACCATTTAGCTAAATTGTAAGTTGGCGAGTTTATACAATTAACATTAGGTCTCATTTTATTTCCAGGTTTATGAATTTTAAGAAGGGCATTAATGCTAGGTAAATCAGGATTACTAACTTTTACAAAATGTTTTTCTTTGTCTGATATAACTTTCACTTCATTAAGTATTTTATTAAAATTTGTAATACAAGATTTTAAAATCTTTTTGAATCGATCTCCATTAGAAAGAAGGATTAACACCATTTTCTTAAGATAAGGGAAGTTCTTTGTTACAAATATTTAGATTTGTGTAATACATGAAATGGGTTACAGTTTAGAGTGATCACCTCGAAAACCATAAACAACTATTAATTTATAGATGAGTCGTATTTATTATACATCTGCTTCACTTACCTACCTATTTTGAGGACATGTTTCGCAAATCATCGTTTGCATCTTCGGCTGTTATGCGACTAAAGCTTGATCCAGTGGTGTGGGTAATTCTGGAGTTGCTGCTGCCATCTGTTGATTTAGTGATGAACTTAAATGTGGGATTCTCTTCTGGTGGGATTTCAAAGTTCATTAGTTGGTTTTTATGTTTTTCTATGTATATTCTCTCCCATATGACGAGTTCACTATGTATAGTTCACTATGAATTATAGTTCACTATAATATATGGGAGAGAATATACATAGAAAAACATAAAAACCAACTAATGAACTTTGAAATCCCACCAGAAGAGAATCCCACATTTAAGTTCATCACTAAATCAACAGATGGCAGCAGCAACTCCAGAATTACCCACACCACTGGATCAAGCTTTAGTCGCATAACAGCCGAAGATGCAAACAATGATTTGCGAAACATGTCCTCGAAATAGGTACATAAGTGAAGCAGATGTGTAATAAATACGACTCGTCTATAAATTAATAATTATTTCACTTCACTGTGGTGTTCCAATACAGTTAAATCTCGATACATAAACAACTAGTTCAACAAATTATGTGAACACATTTGATATTGGGCTACAGAAAAACCTGTGCTACTGTGTGAAACACCTCACCTGAAATTTGAAATACACTGTGCGATAAGTTGTAGAAAAATAATAGAACCTATTTTATATAGAATATAGGTTCCCAGAAACTAGTCTTCATTAAAAAACATGTAAGTGGAGAAAAGTTTATACAAGGTTGACTCATTTGCCTAATTTTAGGAACAATAAGAACCTATTTTGTTCAATGAAACAATGAGAGAAATGCTACCTGTTGGTGAGGTAAGGAAATTAGTGCACCTCAGCTGACACCATTATGTTGGCACCAGATTTTGCAACAGCTAAAGTTTTGAGGCACTAACCGTAAAAAAAAAAAAAAAAAAAAAAAAAAAAAAGTACTGTCTATAAAAATGCTGTCAATCTAAAGCTAGATTATAAACGTAAGTCCAACTGGCAACTATATGAGGCAGCCCTGTGTGAAAAAATGAATAACCAAGATTTTCTGTTGATTTACTTAGTTTTTCCCACATATGGAGGACATAAAACAAATGGAAGAAACATTTTAATTAATTATGTGAAATTCTTTCTCAGTTATAATTCTTTTAATAATAATTAATCATGCGTTGTATGCTAATACAAAACTCCCTTGTCCAAAATTTACTTTCTATGTAAAAACATATAAAAAATTCTGGTTGGGCATTGATTAATTTTTGTTTATGTACAAGGAATTATTTTTGAATGTACTAATCTTTTAATGAAACTTTACAGAAAATGTTAAATAGTAAGTGAATTACTTAATATTGTCAGACAATGATGTAATCATTTTTAGTTCCTTAATACCTGAAAAATGTCAAGCAAGCTGTATACACAGCCTTTTGAATAAAGAAAAACACTTCAGAAAAATGGTCTTGAAAGTTCACACTGTATTTTACTTTAATGACATAGGGTTATTTAAATGACCCTATGAAGCTGTAAAAATGGCTAATATGACAGTGCAAAGTAAAATCATAAAACAAAGACCTTAACATTTTATTTTTGGCCAAATTTTACCAAATGTCTTAAGAAGCAGATAACATGAGGATTAATAAAAAGCATTTACAGGACAAATATTGCCTCATGCAGGATATTTTTAAAATTCATCAAATGGGACTTTCCAAACATTCTCTGAAAAGTAATCACAGGAAAAAAAAAAGTTTTGCAGTATTTGCTTTAACAATTTCTCAGCTTTGGTAGTTATCTCAGTTTGTATATATTAATTTGAGCTGCTAACATTTTTCATATTCTAATCGTACAACAATGACATTCTTATACTTGTCCACACCAAAATTTAAGTGTAATGTTGCTGCAAACAGGCATAGGAGGGCATCTAATGTAGGCTGGCAGTGTATGAGAAATAAAAATAGTAAGTGGTAATAGTAGCTTATCATTTGCATGAGATCAGAAGTGTGTATTTGGGAGTCCATATAAGATGGCAAATGGAGTTAGCTTGCGGTAATGTGTGTATGTAGGTGACGTAGAAAAGAAGGCGGAAACTGTTTTCTTGTTCAACATGACAATTTTTTGCAAAAAACAGCCAGCTTTTTCAGGCTAACAATTGGATAATATAAGAGCAAGTATATATGGTTGGACCCACAACTATGTTTAAAATTATGATAATGATGATCATTATTTTTACAAGGGTTGGCTGATAAGTCCTGGGCCTCACAATAAAAAAACTTTTAAAAACGCTTTTTTTTTTTTCCTTTTTTTCTCAGCATAGTCTCCAGAAAGGCTAATACATTTGTTATATTGGTGTTCTAATTTAATTAAACCATCTCTGTAGTGCGATTTATCATGCTCCTTAAAATAGCTGTTTACCGCATCATTGACCTCCTTGTTGCTGTGAAATCTTCATCCTCCAAAAGATTTTTTGAGGTTCAGAAGCAGGTGGGTAGTCACTGGGTGTTAGATCTGGTAAATAGGACGGATGTTCAAGAAATTCAAACTTTAATTTGCACATTTTTCCCATTGCAGTGACTGAACGATGGGACGGAGCATTGTCGTGAAGAAACAAATCTTTTTTCTTTGCCAAATGAGATCTTTTTCTTTTCATCTCATCACTCAAACGTTACAGTAAGCTTGCATAGTAGTCACCAGTGATACTTTTACCCTTCTCCAAGTAATCACTAAAAATAATTCCCTGTGCATCCCAGAAAACACTTGCCATAACCTTGTTAGCTGACAAAATTGACTTTGTCTTTTTTGGAGTTGGTTCGCCTGGCCCAATCCACTGTTTTGAATTGTGATTTACTTTCTGGAGTGTAGTGATGTATCCAAGTTTCATCCATGGTAATAAGCAGTCTCAAAAAATTCACTGGGATTTTTACTGTAGAGCTCCAAATGCTTAACAGAAACAGGTTTTCTTTGCAACTTTTGATCAGGTGTCAACAAATGTGGCACCCATCATGCACAGACCTTGTAAAAGCTCAAAACATTACTTAAAATATTACCTGCACGTTCTTTTGACATATTTACAGCCTCTGCCATCCCAAATAACTTTAATCTGTGGTCTTCCAGTACTAAATGATGAATTTTTTCAATGATTTCTGGAGTTGTGACTTCCACAGGGTGTCCAGAGCGAGGCTCATCACTAGTGCTTGTACGTCCCATTTTAAACTCTACAACCCACCTTTTAATCATTGTATATGAAGGGGCAGAGTTTTTCAATGTACTGTCCATTGATTTAGGCATCAAGCCTTTCAAATGGAAGTATTTAATCACTGCTCATTTTTCCAAACCCTCCATTTTTGTGAAACCTCTACACTTGTTTAAAATGCCGTCATTCAAAAACTTAATAAGTTGTTGACCTATAACTATGGATATAAGCTAATCTAGAGTTAAACTATATGATGCTATCCATCAAACTGGCCCAGTGGCGCCATCTCTATGTGAGGCCCGGGACTTATCAGCCAACCCTCATATCATTACCTGAAATTGTGATGAAATCATAAGCCCATGCAGTTGTGCATTAGATAGATAATCCTCAAATTGGCATATATTTTGTAATGTATGATTATGAAAGAAACATAAAATGTTTTGGAGGCATAAACAGAATAACCTGAAATTGCTATGAAATCGTAAGCTCACACATTGCACAGTGGGTAGATAACCTTAAAATGTATTTCTTAATGTAATTTTATGAAGCAAATATAGATTTTTTAAGAGTTACAAGTGGCAGGTCATTGACCAACAGAATGCTTTAAACATTGATTTTGCTGGAATTAAGAGCTAAAGGGAATGAGGAAAAAGGACTTTTTGAAATTATTACACCTTTTTTTCCCTTTTATTTACATACTCTCTATAATTATGTTTCAGTTTCACCTCTATTCCTCTTTGCTAACATTATTCTATTTAATTTGTGCTTCCATTCGATTATCCATTCTCCATCTTCTTCTCTGATTCATAATTGCCAACCTCTTTGTACACTATGGGTATTTCATCATATAACATTGGCATGGTTTAACAAGATCATGTATCCCTAAGCCTGTCTGTGGCAACCATTAAAGATAAAAGAATGCTTTAGCAAATAGTAAAATGAAGAACCTTGAACCTTTTAAATGCATACAGGTAATAAAAGGCATTTAAAGGAGTGTTTTAAGCAATGATATCCAGAATCAAGTTAAGAACTCAGCTTTAATCAGAAAATTACAAGAAGACATTCATTTGGTGCTTTTGTTTGTGTGCATTAAATATGTTTTATTTAATAAGCATGTTATTTTATTTACTTTTATATACTTATTAGAAGCATGCCGTTTTTTATGAGTTAAATAAGAATTGGCTCATGCTGAACTTCCTTGAAAACCAGATTTACAACAGTATGGTAACATTATTGCAAGGGAAAATTTGTATGCTTTAGAATAAATAATAATACTTTAAGAAACCATCTGCACAATCTCTCTGGAATTGAGTATCCAAATTCAGTCAGTTTTTGCTTTTTTAATTATTGTTATTTATAAAATGAATTGTACTAAAAATAAAATTGCTGATGTTCTTGTAATATTACTCTTCACTTGAATTCTCTTCTCTTGAAATCATTCTAATTTTGCTCCAGTATTTTTTTCCTAGTATTGCCAAGTATTATTATATCAGCTATATGCTATGATTTCCTTTAAATTCCAAGATCTTTTTTTATTAAGAGCTCTCTGTCAAAATTATTGCATATTTTTTGTCATACCTATTGTGTTCACAGCTTTAGATGGCTGTGGTTCTCATTGCTTCATTATTATCTAAATCTCCACACATTAGACAATAGTCACACATAGTTTAACTCCTCTAAACTTTTATCTCTCAGTAAATTTGCAGAGATGTCTTATTCCTAAAACTAGCTGATGTTTCATCATCTCAGTATCTTCAGTCATATGAGGCAAATTTTTAATTCAGTAGTAGTTCCATCAGTCTTACCGAGAAGGGTGGCTCAGGCTGCTTCATCTATGGCCCTCATTCAGGAGGCCTGGGTTGAATTCCTGTAGCCAACCCTTAGGTTTTTTTAGGGTTTTCCCGGTTTGCAAATGCTAGGTAGATTAATTACATCCCCAGAATTACCTGTCCCTCCATTTCATCTCCATTATCATTTCACATCATTTCTCTTCTGGTGGTCTCTTTCAGGGTAAAAGTGTCAGCAGGTGCCTCAGTAGTGCATTACATGCTCTGAGTAAAACTTCCTCCTCTGATTAGATGGTCTCCGAGTTCAATCTGGTGGTGCCATTTCACCCACAGTTGGATGAACTGCTGGGTGTCATTGCCTGCCAGGCAGTCACCAACTGGTTAACTGTAGGGTCCCTGCCCTCTGCACTGTCTGGGTTCTTTGAGATGGCTGTCCTATGTCTCATTTCACCTCATACTTCCTCCCGGAGATGCCCCACTTCGAGCATAGATACAGTAGACCATCAACTAGAACTCCATGCCAAGTCCCCTCTGTACTGTAATCCATTCTAATCCATCAGTGACAGTCCTTAGGAGCATTAGGAAATCATGCTGCATTTTCAATGTTCCATGCATATCTGATGCTTTCCGCTGTTTGCAATCAGATCCATTGGACCAAAAGACTGATGAATGGAATGTACACTGCTTTGTATATATGAAAACTTACTGAAGCAGCAGAAAATTGCAAGAATTTAGAAAGTTGAGGCATATGCACCCGTCAACGAATACACTAACATCTCCATTTTTTTCCAGAGGATTTAGAGAAATGTCACTGCAACTGAGTCTCTCTGTGCACTGCAATTTGGTGATTGTATTTCTTGAACAGCATTTTTTTCCTCCTGTACTCAGTTTTGAGTCTTTATGGTAAATTTATTACCAAAATATATTTTAGCACATGCTAAAATTAAAAACAGCCTCTCACCAAATGAAACTTTATCATTTATTCGTCAGAGCAAGTAAAGGATTGCTATTGATTTGTAATAGCAGTCAGAGGGGAAACATTTCTTAATAGTGTTTTATTTAAGAAATGTATCATCCAGTTTCATTTGTTTATTGTTCACAGACAGCTAAATCATGTTCTTCAGTTTACTGTAAAACAAAAATGCTTCTAAAAGTGAATAGTTAAAAGTAGTCATCAATGCTGTCAATCATTCATCAATCAGACAAATTTAATAGCTTACCTTGGGGTCTTTGAGATGGAAATTTCAGTATTTATTGTATCATCACGGGCTTCATTGCTTGTATACAGCAAGCATTCAGTTTAATTTGTTTAATGTCGGCTAATGTGCTAAATCATCTGCCAAATCATAACAATTTCTTCAGCATGAATTCATTTGAATGTTGGAATACCAAAAAAATAACTATCAACGTAACCATCATAATTGGTCTTATGAATTTAAAAAGTTTCCTATAACCTGTTTCTTTCCAAAATGTCTATTTCTGTAATACTGGCTTAAAACTGATTTTTGGTGTACCAGATACTCATGGTCTTTTTCCCATGTAAAGTTCTCTTGGGAACAGAAACATTATCTTAAATTCTGTGGTTCCTCTAACTTATTCATATATATTAAGGCTACATTGTTAGGTAACATGCTTACTCCTAGAGTTTAACAAAAGCAACTAATTAAATCCATCTCTTTGCATCTATCATTATATACCCAGGATTGTATTTCACATATAATTTGTGTCTCTACTATTCTGTATATTTGTACTAACAGTAATTTCTGGTATCCCCTTATATTATATATGTAAAGTAGGCACATGAGTAGTTGAAAAGGTCCATGAAGCATGTTTAAGCAAAAATGTAAATAACTTAAAATGATTCAGATGTGTAATGGTCATTTGTGCTTTACTTTGTGAGTTTTCAAGAAAGAGTTCACCGTCAGCATTTAACATTTGCCTTATAATTACTAGCATGGTGTTTTGTGTATTATATGTGATTTAATTTACATTTTGTTGCTTTTTTAGCTTGCATTTTTTAGTAATTTTGTTTGGTTTTTGCAGTTTTCTCTTCGCTCCCGCACACCTAGTCTTAATGGTTCATTGTATAGCCAATATAATAGCTTGTCCAGAAAGGTTAGTAGTGTACTTTAACAGTTGATGCTTTTATTTAAAACATTAAGGCAAACATTTTGCAGTAAGTTAACTCTGCAATGGCACCTGTAAACTTTGAGTAACACTAAATTATTCACAAATAGGCTTTTTTGTTTAATTGATAAGTAAGGTTTAATGCAGCAATAGGTAAGGTTAATATTAATCAAGGTAAAGGTCATGTATTTTAATGCTACTTAACCTCTTTAGTGATTTACAAAATTAATTTGTTGCTTTAGCAGCATATAGAATTTGACAACGTTTTTAAGAATTAAGTAAGGTGGACATTTTAACATGTATTCATTAATCTTATATATGTATGTATGCCAGAAACATACAAGTAAGCAAATCATTTATGACAAATTTGATATTCTGCAAAACAGTGATAATAACCATTGTTTATATTTATAAAAAATTGCTATATTTGCCAACATATATGATACACTCATTCATGAAATGGTGGTTTGGTGGCTCACTTGATTAGATTCTGGCCTACTCATCTCAGGGTTGTAGTTTCAAACGTGGCTCAGATCAGTGGTTTTTAAAGGTGTTTAAAAGTGACATTAGAGTTATTGGCATTTAAAAGAACTCCTGCAGGATGAAGTTTACCACACCATTGGCACTGATATCACAGCAATTTACATCATATATATATTTTTTTCCCCTTCCTAAAAGATGCATCCCCTTTATTGAGCAGATTTTTATGAACCAAATTCACTTCACTGAAAATTATCACATTTACAGTGGTTCATTTACTGGTTTTAATTTCAACAATTAATCTGATCAGGAAGAAAAGAAGGAACTTCCTTGTTGAGAAAGTAAGTGTGTAGGTTAAATGGTAAAGCAGTGGATTTTTATAAGGTGGATGCTCATTATTTAGGTGGAAACAACTTGTGTAGAAGATTGTGTTTGAATGTTAAGAAAACTGAGATCTAGAGAAAAAATTGAAATAAGTTAATAATGAACAGAAAAACTGAGGGTAGCATTTAATCAAAATTTAAAGTAAGCAGAAGTGGCTGTTAAAACAAAAAAAAAAAGTAATTGTTTAGTGTGTATGCATATTCATTTTCATTAAGGTTTGTGCTGAACTATAACATTTTTTCCCTCCATTTTGCCATACTTCGTAAGTGATTAGTGACTGTTTCAGTTATCACAGTATCCCATGAAGCTTCAACCTATTTATGAAGTGGTGAAATGTTATGAGTCCCAATAATAATTGAAGCAAAAAAGGCAGAAACTAAGTACATCAAAATCTACAGTGATTAGAAGTTTAATACTGCTATTATGAATACTGGTGACATTTTATGTTCATCCTCTGAACTTCATGTAACTGGAATGCTCTACACCAAAAGGAAGCAAGAAAGAATTTATATAATTTGAAGAGAAAGAGATTTTTTATTTCAGTTCATAAAAAATGAGGATCAGCGTATGAAGCACATCCTAGTTTTCAAACCTATATTTAAAAGATGTGCATTTTACATACTTTGTCAGTCAGTAATAGTAACACCAACATCAGAATGTTCTTCACTTGCCATATTTTGGGAAAAAATTTGTTCCCATCATCAGAAGGTATCCAACTGGTTCATGTTGTTGGTGTTTCTGTTGTGGTGATTGTCTAAGTGCAGTGTCATCGTGTGGCAGTGAAATGTGCTGCTAAAGGGAACTTAGTGGCAATAAATTAATGTGCTATGTTTCGAAATAAAGAGCTTCTCTTCTGTCGGGATTTCTTAATCTATTGTAAGGTATGTACAGTTGAACCTGCTTTATATGTAACCTAGTTATATGTAATTCATATTTATATGCAAATATTTACAGGTTCTGGAAAAAATGTGATTTAGAAACATGTTAATAGAGTCTTATTTATACAAAATATATTTGTATGTAATTCACAGTTATACGTATTAAATTTCAGTGAAATAATGGAATTATACATAATTAAATGATCATGCGGCATATGCTCTTTTAAAAGTAACTCAAAGTGCATAATTCTTAATGCCACTGACAAAATTGCTAGCTGAGCAGGCCGTTTTCAGCCACAGAAACAAAAGACAAAGATTTTAGCTCCTATATGTCTTTCTGTGCAACACTGTTGTAGCAACATACGAGAAGTAAAGAATTTTTGGTATCTGGTGTGTGCTGTTGAACAGCTGTTTTGTCTTTCACTTCTTCGTTGCTTTTAATCAGTCATGGAGAAAAGAAAAAGCAAAATGTTATACACTAGATTGGAAATTTAAAATTCATAGGAGAGGTGGCACTTAAGACACAAAACGAAAACCTTAGTTACTTCTGACTTTGGAGTTGCTTATGCAAGCTATGTATAGTGATCAGTGACGGAAAACACCATAAAAGAGTCTTATCCAGATAATTCACCCTGACTCAAATTTGAACTCAGGAACTCTTAGAACGTGGGCTGTGTAGGCATTACATCAATGTGAAAAGTTGTAGTGTAAAAGCTATATATATATAAAAATCAGGTTCAACTGTGCATGGATAAGACAAAAAGAAATATGGATATTAGACTAAGGGAGCATATCAGATGCTTAAAATACAAATAGACAAATCTGCAGTTTCATACCAGTTCTAAATGACCAGCCACAACAACATACGAGGTCTGTTCAAAAAGCATCACAAATTTTGTGTTCTTTCAAAAAGTATTTATTTATTCACGAATATCTATTGTGTCCCCTTCAGAGTAATCCACACCAGATACTATACACTTGTGCCAACATTTTTTCCAATCCTTGAAGCACTTTAAAAAGTTGTTTTTTGTGATGTTGTTCAGCTCCTCCTTCGATACTGTCTTTATCTCCTCAATCGTAGTGTAGCGTCCTTTCATGGGCCTCTTCAGTTTTAGGAACAGATAAAAAGTCACAGGGGACCAGGTTTGGGGAGTATGGTGGCTACAGCAACATAAGTGTGGTGTTTCTTGCCAAAAATTTGCCCAGAAACAACAATGTGTGGACAGGGACGTTACCATGGTGCAAAAGCCAACTTTTATTCTTCCACAAATTCGGGCATTTCTGGCGGATTACTTCGCACAGATTGCACATAACTTGCAGGCAACATTCCTTATTGACCGTTCTACCCTGTGGCAAGAACTTATGATGCACCACCCCCCTGCAATCGAAGAAAACCTTAAGCAAAATCTTCACATTTGACCAAACTTTGCATGCTTTTCTGATCTTGGCTCGTGTGGCAGCATCCATTGGGATGATTGAGTTTTAGTTTCCACGTCATAATCATAAACCCATGATTCATCACTAGTTATGACCCTCTGGAGCAAATTTGGGTCGTGGTGGACAGAGTTCATCAACTCCTTAGCAACGTTAATGCGATGGTATTTTTAGTCAAAATTGAGCAACTTTGATATGAATTTTGTGGCGTTCCATCTCGTGCCGAAATCATTGGTCAAAATTGAATGCCACGAGCCAATCGATATGTTTAGGTCCTCAGCAGCTTCTCAAACGATGATTCGACGATTAAGCAGTAGTACTTTTTTACTTCTTCAATGTTTTCGTCTGTTGTTGAGCTTGGGCATCTAGGATGCTCTTTGTCGTTCACATTGTCTCGACCCTCTGAGAACTTTTTGTACCACCGATAAACATTGCTTTGGTCCAAGGTAGCTTCACCATATGCCATAGTCAACATTTGGAATGCATCTGCGCATTTAATTTTGTTTTTCACACAAAATTTGATACAGATTCTTTGTCCCAATTTTTGGAATAGGGAAAAATTGAGATGAGCCAAAAACACATCCAAGCAAAATAGCTGTCAACAATTAACTGAACATCAAAATGGCCGAGCTTGTCAACCTAACAACATAAGTGAGGGACATAACTACCAACATAACACCACAAAACAATCGAAAATCGATAGGTATACATAGCCCACAAAAATTCAAAATTCACGATTATTTTTTAACAGACCTCATAGTAATCAAACTTATCAGATATGCAATAGAAGTGGACACTTTGGAGAATATATTAATTTTGAAACATAGCTAACAGTTAACAAATGTTGATATCCCATCACCAAGTCTGCTCAGGTAGTACATGTTGTCACGTGAGGAGGCCACCATGATAGACAATTCCTGCAATGAGAACACCAGCAAGACAGACCAGTCCAATACCTTCTGCTGATGTGAACAAAGCATTTTCTGAAATACAGTGCATCCATAAAGTCATGGTGCTCGTTTGATCAGGTACATGAAAGCAACAAAACAAGATAGAAATGTGAAATCTTCACCAAACAAGAGCAAACTTCTTAATATTTTATTATACCTATTCAGTGCGGTTCAATGTAGGCTTCATTTTTTACCTTACATACATCTAAACGATATTCTTCCTACACACAGTTAAGGACGTCTGGTGTAACAGAGAGAACATCTGTGATTCTCTGTTTTAAATGGTTAATGTCATTGATACAGTCCCTGTACACATGTTGCTTCACATAACCCCACAAGTAAAAATCCAAGGGCCTCAAATCGGGGATTGTGATGGCCATGGCTTGACAAAACCCCTGCCTATCCACCGCTGGGGGAATGTTGTGTCCAGAAACTCACAAACAACTTTGGCATAATTTGGAGGAGCGCCGTCATGTTGAGAGAAGACATCTTCTGGAAATTGTGACACTGCATATAATTCCAACAAGTCAAGGGAGTTGACTGCTGTCACAGTCTGCTCTGCAAAGAAAAATGATCCTATCTCTTAATCCTGCTTCAGGCTACAGCACACATTAACTTTAGGGCTGTTACGTTTGTACTCTACATAGGCATGAGGATTTTCAGCATTGCATATTCGGACGTCATGGTGATGAACATGTCCACTAATGAAATGTCACCTAGTCGCTAAACTTAATCTTTTGCAGAAATCAGTAAAACATTGTCACTTTGATGAAACATTCTGTAGCAAATGTTAATCATTTGGATCTATCCGTATGATAATGTGCACAGTTGCAGGTTGTAACCTACTAAATGTAGACATTTCTTTAACACATTATGAGCTGTCATCTTGCTTAGATGTAATTGTCGAGCACACACACGGCTTTTCAGTGCTCCTTAGGTAACTCTCCTATATAGCCTCTACAGACTCACCGCTGACTGATGGCCTGCCAGAATAGGTTTGTCCAACAAACTGCTGGTATCATTCAACTACTTATCCCATAGATTAATTTTATTCCTATGTGGTTGAAGTTTGTTGTACATGCGACAATATTCATGTTTCACTTTGGTCACAGATTTGATTTTAACAAGCCACAGAATATGCTGAATTTTCCACTGTATGGTCCACTTCTTGACTGGCATTGGCAGGCAGATCTGCTTTTGCGCAGTTTGTGGTGTTGTGTCATTACCTGCACGCGCACTCGATTGCACATCACATGCAAAATCTTTGAGAGTTTTCCTTGTATTTGATGAAGTTTTCACATTTCTATCTTGTTTTGTTGCCTTCCTGTGACTAATCAAATGTGCATCATGACTTAACAGATACACATTATGTCAGTGAGTAAGATAAATGATGTTCGTGTTACTAATTCTGACTCACCTTAAGTAAATTCAATAACACAACAGTTTTGCTAGCTTCTTTTCATCTATAAATGCTTTTGTGTATTTGGAAAGGCAGTACATAAATAATTAAATAATTTGAAAATGTAAATCTTGCTGCAAATAACAGCATATTCTGTCTTTTCATGTTATTTCTCTCATTTGCATAATAAATCTGTGTACTATAATCAGAATTACGTAGTACAACCTTATTGTTTTAGATTTAACTAATTAAGTTCTGCTAAACTCTTGGTTAGAACTTGTACTCTTATATATTTACAATGTACATAACTGTTATGAACATTTGTAAAGATATATTTTTAAATGTTGGGAAGTTAGGTAATGTACATGTTTGGTGATTTCAGTATTCTGGTGGATATCAGCGTACAGGCAGCCCAGGACTCATTCTTAGAGAGTACAAGAGCAACCAGTATCCCGAGGACATCAGTCGCATATACACTTACAGCTACCTGACTGAAGAACCGACACAGGGATACCTTAAACGACCAATTGATCCATATGATAAACCACCAACCTCACCACATTTCCATAGACCATCATGTAAGTTACAAAGACAATAGATAAGCATTGGTCAATTTGACTTTTGGTGCTTTTGTTTCCTTTTTACTTTCTTTTTTAATCTACTATTTACCTATTTTAAGAGAAGAAGTGTCAAATTCTACCCAAAAATACAATTCTGAGATTTCACCAGAAATAGTCTTTTTGAATTCTTTGAATTAAAAAAGAAAGTATTTTTAGAAAAATAATTTTCTGCATGATTTTCTCTCTCTTTGTTCTTTAAACTATGTTTGGTATTTACGTTCTTCCATGGATATAACATGAAGATTTTTAAAAAATATGTCCATGCCCTAAACTATCCGTTATAGGGAAAATTTTCATCAATTTTTATTTTCTCAAAAATGTCTCTCTAACAGTTTTAATTAAAATACCATATGCCATGATATTTACAAGACAAATGGAAATGTGCATCTTTAATTTTCTGGGAATAACCTATGAGTCATCTTCATTTGGAATGGCTTTTGTGGTAACATAAGATATGATTTATTAAGTACTAAAGAAAATATATTGTTGACTACCCCTAAGCTGGGCCCTAGTGGGCTATAGCATTGTGCTTTGGTTCCCTGCAATGGAATGCGCCTGGTTGATCCTACCTCTAAGGGTTGCAGATTGTTAGTCCTGGTATAGGACCGGTTCCCACTCAGCATCATGAGGAAATTGATGAGCTACGCTAGGTAGTGAACCCTGGTCGAGAAAGCCAACTTTCGGCTGGAGGTGCCGATATGCTAACCACATCTCCTCCCCATATCGGTTGGATGTTCGTCCACCTCGGCCTTGCATATGTGGGCATGAAGCCGATAGTCAGGTTGGCAGGCTCAGGCCCACACGTTTTAATGGTTTACGTTCTCTCTTACTTTTCTAAAGAGCCTCTTTTTTTGTTATTAGTCAAATGTTTGTATTCTGTCTTTACCTTATTTCGACTTTGTATTACTATTACTTCACTCAGGCTGGATATTCATAACTTCTCATTTTTTATATATCTACCTTCACATCTCCTGTTTTCTTGCCTACCCTTTTATCATTACAGTTATTTAACTTTTAATTGCCACTTTTTTCAACCTTTCTTCTATCTACTCTTTCATCTCACTTTCTTATCATTTACTTTGTATGATCCCACTCTATTCTCTCTTCCCTTTCTGCGATTTGCCTGACCTTTTTCTTTTGCCTTGTTCATATGCCCCTATTTTCTTATCTCCCCTGTATGTTTCTCACTTTTTTTTTCTGATCCCCTATGTTCTCACACTTGTTGCATTCTGTACTTTACATATTGCAATAATTCTTATATTCTTCGTTCCATCGACCATTTCTGACTCTTCCCCCTCTCCTCTTCCATTAGCTCTATTCATAACTTCCCTTCCAACTACACACATAGCCACTTCTCCATGTGCCTTTGCTCTCTAATACCAGCATCCGCTGCATAGCACTTGCAGGAGACTCTCATTCAAGCCCCAAGAGAAAGCCACTGCTTTCATGGACCATTTGAAAAGCCAATTTGAGCCGAGGGAGGACCCCCAGGACAAAGACTTCTCTGACCTCTTGGAGGCCACTGTGGAAGACCTCTATGCGGAGCCGCAGCAGTGCCATGAGGAGATCCATCTCCCAATAATTACCCCAAGAGTGGTGACTACTGAAATCTAGAGACTTAAACTAATAAGTCCTCTGGACATGATGGCATTAGCACTTTTATGCTCCAGCACCCTCCCAAGCGGGCCGTCATCCACTTGACGTGGATTTTCAATGCGTGCCTCCACCTCCACCACTTTCCAACTTGCTGGAAGGAGGTGAGAGTGGTGTGCATCCTGAAGCCCGGCAAGGATCCGGTCTTTCCTTCCAGCTACCGATCCATAAGCATTCTCCCAGCCATCTCAAAGCTGTTTGAACGGTTGCTACTGTCCCGCCTGACCCCTCTCTTCGAGGAAAGGCAGCTCCTACCCAATTACCAGTTTGGTTTTCGTTAGGGACAGTCCACGACCCTGCGGCTATTGTGACTGGCCGAGAGGATGGCCATGGGATTCTAGGAAAACCTCAAGACAGTCGTGGTACTGCTGGACATAGAAAAAGGCTTTGCCACCACCTGGCACCAGAGCCTACTGTACAAGCTCAGGGAGGCCAATATACCTCCTCTCTGTCTCGCCCTGATTAGCAGTTTCCTTCGAGACCGCACTTTAAGGATGAGAGTGGAAGGACGGCTGGCATCAATCAGGCCGCAGGAGTCCCGGAAGGCAGTTTTCTGTCCCCGCTACTCTTTGCAGCCTATATGTCTAATTTCCCTCTAGAACCACAGACTGTTACATGCCATTAGTCCTCATAAAGGCACATAATAAAAATCTGCATTATTGTTATCCTCTGCTGCAGCACCAGCTTTGAGCCATCGGCCGCTGGAGTAAGAGATGGAGGATGGCCATTAGCCCCGGGAAGAGCTTTACTCTTCTCCTGACTAAGGTCCAAGCTAGGCGACTGGATTGGTCGCTGAGGTTGAGACAGAGGCAAATCCCCTGGGTTCCCTCTGCCAGATACCTCGGCATCCTTCTCGATCGTGGCCTCACCTACGTCCCTCACGTCCAGGTCAAAGCCAGACAAGGGCATTCAGCACTCAGGTAGTTGTACCCTATTTTGAAATCCCCTATGCCAACACACCTAAAACTACGCCTGTATTTGGCAATTATCCCGCCCAAGTCTGGGAATCAGCGGCTCCGACCACCATCCACAGACTGCAGCGCATCCAGAACAGGGCGCTACGAATTATCTATGATACTGGGCGTAGATTCCTGTCCCATATCCTTCACACCCACTCTGGAGTCCCATATATTGTAGACATGGTGCAGGAGAGTTCCTGTACCATCTACAATAAGCTAGACTCCCATCCCAATAACCTGGTGAACACCCTTGGCTGTTATGACCATAGTGTTCCTCGCCAAAGACCTGGTTACCGGCTGCCCAAAGACACTTTGGGCAACCTAATCTGAGTAGGGCCACTGTCCTCTGATACCTGCACCCCAAGCCCAGAAATGGGCATGGTCTAAACTATATCTTACCCTTGTTCCTTTCCCTCTAGCCTGTCAAGAGGGCTGTGCTCAGATGCCTCACAGGCAGGCAGAAGAGCGCAGTTAGCACTGGGCGCACACACCCTCCGGGGGCATTTGCGCCCACATATGGTTAGATATACTACTGCCCAAAACAACCACCTGATGACAATAGACAATTCTTTTATACTGCCCAAATAAAGCCGCACTAAGTGGCTAGGTGCTGGGCAGTAAACACACTGCATAGGTAAACCTGGTCGACTCGCATCTTTTGCGGGTCTGCCTTTGCTCTCTGGACATTTTCTGCAGATGTTTGTCAGCTGTTTTTTCTCCATGTATATTCTTGCTGTATCATCACTCACATGTTGCAACTTGATGTTTTCTAATTTCCCAATCTTGAATGTATACCATAGTTTAAAGAAATTTATTTCCAATCTCTTTGCTAATAATTCCCGTATTTCTTGAAATGCTCCAATCTCATTTTGCTCCTTTACTCTGAAAATTATTAGATTGTATCTTTTCATGTCTTCTAGATTTTCCACTGTTTTTTCCATTTTCATAACCTTTATTTTTATTACCTTCATCTTTATTGTTTTAATCTCTTAATTCTTTGTTCTCGCACCTCCTCCATTCTTATTTAAATCTTATTGCCAAGCCATTATCTCTTATTATAACTTCTTATGTTTGTTTTGCAGTTGCCATGTCACTTAGCTCCTTTTTCCTCTCTTCCATGGAAGTAGTTCTACCATACGTCCATATACCTCTGCTGCCAGTTTAGTACTCTCTGGTGTTTATATAATTGTCAGCCGTAAGACATAGAAATATATTATTGCTACAAAAAAATGTAAATCTTGTTAAAGGATACATTTATTTCAAATAATTTTTGTGAGTTAACCATTTTTAAAATATTTTTGTTATGGTCTAAGTTTTCAAATAGTGACATTTTTTCCAAGTTTTAAGTTGCTTCAAAAAACTATTTGTGGTCAGTTTTTAACACTCCATCACTTGTATTTTCATTTTTATTTATTGAGGGACTAATTTCAGAAGAAGTTGTCGAATAGAAATAGTTTCTTCAATTAATTTGGATGATACTGTTGCTGAATTCTTCCAGACACACCTAATTGTAAGTTGCTGTTTGTTTTTGATTTTTTACATTCTCTGCTATGTACTTAACACTGAGTAGAGGGTATATTGTATTCTAACCAAAATTTCAATATGAAGATTTCACCGGTAATATATTGATACGTAAGTTCAGCACCTTCTAAGTATACAATATGAAGATTTTCCAGAAAACCTCTCCACTCCAGACTATATTTACATGGAACATTTTTTGAAAATGTTGATTTTCTTGGAAGTGGCTCTTCATTAAAATACCACATGTTTAAGATATTTTCATGACAAATGGAATGTATATCTTGAATTTTGTCCTCGTAAGTCCTCTTCATGTGGATGACTTTTGTTTAACTGCTAAGGCATCAGAGATAGACAAAATCGTACTTCACAAAATATCTATATCACATTTAGTCATTTACTCTTCCTCTTCCCTTTTTTGTGGAGGCAACTGTTTCTGAGATATTCCTTATTTTTTTTAATTCTCTCAAATGAAAAAGTTTTTTTGTTTTAAGTCTTGGCCTTGTAAAGAGAGTGGGATGTCAAAGACATTGCATAGTAACTAGGCCTTCAAAGTTTTGACAATTGCTTAAATCAACTGTATTTTATTTCCATTGTACCTGTAAGGAAATATATAATAAAGCCATTTTTATAAACATATCTCTCGAAAAACATGAAGTAGATAAAAAAAAAATTTCCCCCATATTATTCTTTCTGCCCTTTTCATATGGAAGACTTACACCCTCTAGGACTCACAATTGTGTGCCAAAATCAGATGCCTGTCAAGTAGAGGAACACTTTAATCTGAGAGAGTATCCAGGATGATCAGCTCGATACCTGGTATGAGGCTGGAAAGGTAGATGATATATGATAAGAAATGTGGATAACTTAATTTTGATGTGCTAAATTGAATGGTGCTTTCCATTTTTCTTTATTATGTAAGGTTTTCTCACAAAGCACAAAATAAATATTGAAAATACTTATTAATTTTTAGATGAGTCGTATTTATTACACATCTGCTTCACTTTCGTGTAATAAATACGACTCATCTAAAAATTAATAATTATTTCGCTTTACTGTGGTGTTCCAATACAGCTAAATCTCAATATATTGAAAATATTGTTTTTGGTGTAAAATGTATAGTGTTTAATGCCTGCTTTTACTACATACGGCACCGCAGGCAATGACACTGATGATACATGAGATGAACATGGAGCACTGGTGGAATGAAATGGTGGAGAAAACCGGAGGTCCTGGAGAAAACCCGTTGCAACACCATGTTGTCCACCACAAATATCACTTTGCAGTTGCTTGGGATCGAACCTGGGCCACTTGTGCATTACGTATAAAAATAAATACAGAATGCAAAACTTGCTATCTTAGATGTCATTTACTTGGATATGCGAAATTGAATGGTGCTTTCCATTTTTTGTTTTTTTGTTTTGTTTATCAGTAAGGTTTTCTTGCAAGTCACAAAATAAATTTTGGGAAATACTGCACTTATGTAATAGTGTCCAATATATAAAAAGTATTGAATTTCATAAAAATGGTACGTGTTACATGAAAACTTTTATTTTTTAAATCGGCACACTTTTTTTTCCATATAAGTAGCTTATTTTCATCAAAACCGGGAAAATATTGCAAGACAGTGTAATCCATCTTCAAGGGCGGGATAAAAAATGAGATTTTTTTTTATCCTCTGAAATGACTATTGACAGAGGTACTTACATTTATACACTTTCAATATAATCACTCCTGTTATTAATAATCTTTTTACTGTATTGCAGCTGCACATTCACGAAGCAGTGGGAAATTCTCACTAACTAAGGCAAGTTCAAAGTCTGGAATGAAGGTGCTTGTGGACAGCATAAGGACGGAAACACCACGTCCTAAGTCACCACACATGAACAATGAAGAGCCAATTGAGCTTGCTCATTTTCCTGCTGCTAAACGGCCTGGACCTGGTGAAAAGCCAAAAATCGAAAGGGATGACTTTCCTGCACCACCTTATCCTTACACAGATCCAGGTGAATAGACTTGACACCAAGAATACCATTTATTTACCTACATGTTTATCTAGATTTAAGCAGTTGAGAGTTTTAATTACCCAAAGAGTAAAGTCATTCTTGAATAATTCTAATAGGTTAAAATTTGCTGCTGCATTATTCTCACTTTAATAATAGTTCCAGTTTTTCAGGTTAAGGGGCTAAATAATCCCATAATATAATCAGTCAATAGCTTCATTTTATTTATTTATTTATCTTTTTTAAATGAATCCCATAATGTTAATATTCTGCAAAATAGGATTGAAATGATGTTAGGAACATGATTCAGAAAATGCAGCATATACTTCAAGTTTTTAACATGAATGAATGAAGTCCTGTATTTCCTTAAGTGGAACAGAGGGTCTTCTGAACTGTGCAGCCTCAAAGCCTGTGGGCTGCGGGTTGAGGATCAGAGAGATTCTGGGATGAGTGATCAGCCCAATGCCGGAAGTGAAAGTACGAGAGATGAGGTGATAGGAAAGATGATGGAGCAAACGTTGGAATGCTGGCAGAGGAAACTGGAGGAGCCAGAGGAAACCCGCCCTAGTGCCATATTATCCGCCGCAAATCTCACTTTGTGATCATCTGGGATCGAACTCGGGCCGCCTTGGAAGTGTTTAATATAGTGCCTGTAGATTCAAAAACGGGGAGAGGGGGGGAGGATTGTAACTTTCAACATTAGTGCCATTTTCTGTGACATGCACCATGTATCAACACTCCCTTGAATCATATTTTAAGAGCTCAGGTGGATCATTAAAATACTGTATTAAGGATGTAACACAATAGGTGGATTGGAAAAACAATTAATTTCAAGCATTATGCTTTACAGACAGACAGACATGTAGTAAAATGGTGTTAAACTTGATTTTAGTAAAACTGTTGGAGAAACTTTCTTTTGTGCGACGCGAGAATATTTTCTAAGTCCAAAGGTGCTCGTTTATGCATGTGCAAGCAGATGAACAGCAGGTCTGGCATTGCAGCCAACATGAGAAAAATATGTAAAACTTGTAGCCAACCTCTGCAAAAATGCCCCAGACATAGGTGATGCAGTTCATGTGCAAAGGAACATGGTTTGAGTAGCCTAAGTTAGCGCCCGTCAAATTTTGTTACTCATGCACTGCTTTGCACATAAAGATCCTACGACATGACGATAATGGAGTGCTTCGTAGGAAATGTATGAGCTCATGGACTGTATCAGACTGGTTCGGCTACTGCCGTGAAGTGTGCATGATGTCAAATGACACCAAGTATACTGCAAGGGGGAATATTGGCGGTCCCGGTCACGTCGTGCAAATCGACGAATGCAAAATAGGACGACACAAGTTTCATCGCGGGTGCATCATAGGGCAACTGGATCTTGGGAATGATCAACGTGGAAACGAATGAGGTGCAGATGACGATATGCCCCAACAACAGGAGGGATGCAAATACGCTCTACAGTCTAATTGCAGTGCCCACGATGAAACTTGGTTGTCCAATTTTGCATTTGTAGATTTGAACAATGTGACCGGGACTGCCAATTTTACCCCTTGCAGTATACTTGGTGTCATTTGACATCATGCACACTTCGCAGCAGTAGCCGAACCAGTCTGATACAGTCTGCGAACTCATACATTTAGTCTACTAGATTAATTTTGGGATAAGTAAGACTGTTGGCAGCATTGCTTTCAGTGGAGAAACAAGCATAGTTTGGCTGCACTGAATTCTTCAGTATGGCTACATTACACAGTAAGTAAATAAACAAACAACGTTATATATAACGTTAAAAGAATGCTCTCCAACACAAAATTGTTCTAAAAGTAAATAAATTATGTATATAAAAACATCAAAAAGTGTGAAGGAATTAGAAAAAAATTGCCGCTTCTCATATTAGAAAGAAGAGCCAACTTTTTTTTTCTTATCTGTTGAAGTGTAATGTCCTTTAATGTCTTGTTCATATCAGATAGAGCGAATTAAAGAAATGGATAAAATAGTGCTCAGATGTGCCCATGATCATTGAAACCTTAAGTTATTGGATATTCATGTTCTCAGGACGAGGAAAACCCCAGTAAAAAACGTTATCTGGGTAACACACTCTTGAGATTTGAGTTTCAGACCTCTTAAAAGTGATTCAGACCTACTACTTCCATACAAAAGAGATGTACTGATTAAACATTTTTAATGAGAACGTCTGTAAGGAAAGCAAGCTTTTATTAGTCTTTATTAGATCACATCAGTTGCAATTTTACATTTTTACAATGTTAGACGTGGTAATATGTCCACTTATGAGTATATGCTTCTGCAGAATCATGGTGTGCAGTAAACATCAAAGGTGGAACAGAAGTCTGCACTATGATGTTGCCGTTGTCAAAGATTACATTGAAGTGGAGTGTAAATGATGTACTATCAATATGTTAAAGCTGAAGATGATGAATTCAAAAACAATTTTCCTCAGAACTGGCCACATAAGATCAGAACTTTACCATGAGTACTCTACATTGGTCAAGAGTTTTTACATTTGTGAATGTGTTTAATGCTCAGAGCTTGACAATGAAGCCTAATTAGCCTTCTTGTTCCCAATATTTGGAGATGAGGTTCTTGAATAATAATAATGCCTCCCATGGTAATAGTTGAACATTTTTAAATTTGAATCTATGAGTCACTATGTTTACACTCAGTCTTCACTTACTTGTTGTATAATTGAAACGTTTTCAAGATCATTCGATCTCATCATCAGCTGTTTGGTGACTAGATGAACCTTCCTCTTCTTCCACTACTACGGAGTTCCGATCACTCTGCCATCTGGTGTTAGGGGCACTAAGTTTTAATACTTCATTTAATGCCGGGATTTCAAAATTTATAACTTTATCACGGTTTTTGTTTATGAAAATTTTTTCCCAAATATCCAATTCTATGGGTGTACTTAAAGATTTTAACAGTTTAATGTTGTGGCCAATGTTGTGGTTTTCTGTCCAAAAATGGTGTGAAACTGCAGATTTTTCTGTTTGTTTCAACTTAATGTTCCTCTGGTGTTCTTTTTGCCTGGTTAACATGTTTCTCTTAGTTTTTCCTATGTAGCTTTTTTCACAGGTTTCACAATTAATCTGATAAATTCCTGATTTCAAATTGTTGGGGATTGTATTTTTCAGTGGTTTATTTAGCAGGTTCCTCAGAGTGAATTTGTTTTGGGGTGCTAGTTTTAAGTTTAGTCTTTTGAAGATTCGTTCAAATTTTCTAAAAGCCCATGGATGGTAGGTGAATTTTCTATATTGCCAATTTGTGTTATTAAGTGGTGTGAGAGTGGTATTTTTTGATCTTATCTTCAGTTTTTCTTTCCTCTTCATCATATTCCTTATGATGGCTGGGTTGAATCCATTTAATACCGCTATGTCTTTTATGTGTTGTTGTTCTTTCAAAAATTCATCCTTACTCAGTGGGACGTTGTATAGCCGGTGAATTAGACTTCTAAAGGCAGCTAGTTGATGTGAAACTGGGTTGTATTCATTTTTCTTTATGTAATTATCTATGTGTGTGGGCTTCCTGTATATTCCAAAATCTACACCATGATGATTTCTAGTTATCTTGAGGTCCAGAAAGGGTAGGGTGTTGTCTCTTTCTACTTCCATAGTAAATTGGATGTGATTATCTTGCAGGTTTAGTAATTTTAGAGAATCTTCTCTAAGTTTTTCTGGAATGATAGCAAAAATATCATCAACATATCTCTGCCAAAATTTATAAATCTGTGGGAAGGCCTTTACTATGTGTGTTTCAAAATAGCTCATGTATAGGTCTGAACATTGTTCATTTCTTCCTCTTTAAGAAATACAGTGCAATTCTGTAATGTCTGGTTGAAGCTGAACTTCTTGTTAAAGCCGCTAACCATTGGCTATGAGCCATTTGTTATTCTTTTACAGCGTAACCATAACATCATGTTGAGAGGAAGAAAGTTATGGTTAAGGATAACAAGAGGCAAAACCATGTTGTTAGCGCCAACAATACTACTTTTTTCTTGCTGAAATTTGTTTTAGAAGCACAAAGGAATGAAGAACACTGCAGGAGATAGATAACCTTATGTTATTCATACATCGTAAAGTAAAATCATGAATTTGTATATGAAAATAATGAAAAGTGTATGCTTACACAAGAAATACTTAGTTTCCTAACCTAACTTTTGACCTCTTGTCATTTACACGGTAGTAAAGAACATCTCTAAGAAATGTTTGCTCTGAGATTCATTTCTCTGTCAGAATAACTTTCACATTCCTTTAGCAGCTGATGCCAAAGCAAACAAATATCAAAAAGTAAAGCAGTTTCTTTCAAATTAACTGTTAGAAGATAGAACATTTATATTACTAAATCTCCAGAACTTGTATTTCATTTCAGTATTGATTATGGATTATTATAAGAAATTATACTGTCCTGTAAAATATAACCTTTGTTTGCCGGTTTACGATCTGAAAGGTAATATTAACTATTTTTGGTGTGCTAAATTGAATCATGCTGTCCATTTTTCCCTATCACGTAAGGTTTTCTCACAAATCACAAATAATAATGTGAAAGTGGTGCTTCTATGTAAAGATCGTGCGTTACAAAATGAATACAAAAAGAAAAATTTATGAGTCATAATTATTTAAAAATACCTGTATATCTGTAAAATAAGGTGTGAAGTTATATATCCTTTGGCCAGAAAGTCTGTTGCACTGATTTACGTTTAAGTCGTGATTAAGGAACTTCTGTTTTCAAGTACCAACAGTAGTCTGCATTGTTCAGTCGACCCTAATATCTCCTGTCCATCTGCTTGATTTCTTGCTGAAGTCTGTTTTCAAGTACCAACAGTAGTCTGCATTGTTCAGTCGACCCTAATATCTCCTGTCCATCTGCTTGATTTCTTGCTGAAGTCATTCATCTTGTTCATTTCTGAGGGATCCAAAATTATAAAGAAAATAGTTTAGCTGAGAGCACAAGTAGTGAAGCTTTAAACTCATATTTTGCCCTGAAGCTTATAATAGCTTTTGTAGTATATTTCTCATAATGTTTTCGTATTGCAGATAGTGTATAAGAAACTTATTGACTACCTCTTTGAAAGTATGAGACCATGACTGCAGTTCATTCATGGTTTATCAAAACTGGGAAAGCGTCGCAGGACAGTGTCATTAAGTGTAAAGCATTTCAAATATTTAGCTGTTACTTTGTGTTTGCATTACTTTGTGACAATTGCTTAAACATTAATCCTGGTAAAGTGAAACTATATATGTATGTGCTAAGTGTGAATATAACATCCTACCATGTATGCTTGAGCGAAAAAATTTCCTAACTAATCTCTGACATATTATGTTTAATTCCTAATGGAGAAATGCATCTTTTATATGGCGCACAATTGTCGAAATGTTTGTAAAATGGTATATTTTTTCAGCTAAGTAGAAAATATAAAAGTAGAAAGTTCATACTTAGGATGCACTAGAGCTTATACTTCATTCCAGTACTGGTTGGAGACTATTACAATGAAAATACGAAATCCAATTTTAATTATGCTATTAGTACTTCAAGAAGTATAAAGAAGTTATTTGTTGTATTGCTTTGGAATAAATCATTGTTTTACCAAACAAATAAAAGTTTATAATGCTTGGTTCATATAAAGACGATATTTACTAAAAATTATGTTCTAACCTAAGAAAACAGCATTTTTCTTATATTTATAAATCATTATGTCGAATTAATAATGGAATTACTTCTGCAGTAATTAATACATATTTTGCATTGCTCTTCCGAAGACTTTGTAGCTTGCTTGCATTCAAACTTGGTCTGTACAGAACAGTCGTCTTTAAGTGATCGCAATTGCACTATTTGAACTGGCGCGCCGAGAGCGGTGGGAAAACAAAACATGCCTGCAAAGCATATGAATTTGTGTTGAGTCACTCCAAGTGCTTAACAACATGGTTGAGATCTGTCGCCATAAGAAGCTTGGTTATAGAATATGGAAACCTGACATACTTGTTGGCGCTCAGTTGTTAGCCGTAACAATAATTGTTAATAGTATTCTTAACCAGAAGTTATAGCCCTCATAGATGGCAGCTTAGCATCTCTAATATTCCAATCCTATCCAATTCAGGATTTTATTCAAATACTTGTAAGGAACACAGTATATTATTTTGAGAATACTATTCTTATCACATCTTAACCCTTTCACTGATATGGACATCATATGACATGTATGTTAAAATGCAGAACTGATGTGGATGTGTATAGACATCCTGTGCATACTTACATTTAATGCTTATTTAATGCCAATTATTTTAATATTTCTCTTCTACAATAAATTTAAATACATTATGGGGTAAAAGCTTCCCTTTAATATTTTTTTTTTTTTAAATAATGGTAAGCCCTCAAAACATGAATAAACACATAAGGGCACATCTTCACATTCACAGCAAATCATACTGGTTTCCTTGTGAACTCCTTATTTTTCATTACAAGACATTTTTAAAATGGTCGCGACTTTTTTGCTGTGGGTGGTATCTTTTTAGGCAAGTTTTCCTATAAGTATAAGGGACGATGGGGTGTGTGATTTCTTATCTCAGTATTAAAAGGCCTCTGAATATTATACTGCTAAATTAGGCTGTCAACTATTTATGTGTGTAAGTCCAGGTAGGTCATTCTCTTGCGTGAGTTCAGAACTTTCCAAATTACTAAACAATTGTATAGAGTCATATCCAGCTGATGTGAAAGTACTTTACCATTTAACTGTTTTTTGTAAAGAGGGATGTGCTTGTAGTACCTAATTTACTATTTATTTCAAAAGGGATGATGTTTGTCCTTGAGCGCTGTTAGGTGAGCAACCAATTGGAGTCCTGTGGTGTTGTATTACATTTCCCCTAAGTGGTGTGTGACGAGCGCCAACTTAATCAATCTCTATTAAATACTTTTTGCACTAAGGCAAAAATGCAGATTTTGCCAAAACTGTCCCATGTGGAAGGTAGAGAGTAGTGTTTCTAACAGAATGATAAAAAAACCTATATTTTTAGTTCAAATAGTTATCCTAATACAAATAAATAAAGCACTATTATATTATAACAATGCATCGCAATGTAAGCACTGTAATGAATAGCGTTATTGGTTGGCATGTATGCGTATATTCATAATTACTCAGAACTGAAACGTAAACAGTTGACATGATGTGATAAAAGAATTACTTTGAATAAGCCACGGTGTTTGTTAAATTCGAGCTAGAGGAAACAGTACACTTTCTGCTGGCCTTGCAGAACTTGTCTGTTTACATTATATCTTTGTTTATGAATGGTTCATAATCTCTACTCTATAGAGTTCAAAGCAGTATTATTTAGTTCTTCCATTTAAAAACCATGTAAAAGTGTATCAGCTCAAATAGTTTTCATAATATAAACAAATATCAATATATGTAGGTTAATTGATGGAAACTATATCAATATACTTACTGATGCATCGTAAGGTAAAGCACTGTCATTGTTGGTTGGTTTGTATGTGTGTGCATATACTTGTAATTACTCAGAACTGAAATGTAAACTATGGATATTATGTGATAAAAGAATTACTTTGAATAAGCCAAGGTGTTATATTTGAGAAAGAGCAAACACTTCATTTCCTGTTAGCCTGTGGAATGCTGTATGCTTATGTTTATGAATGAATGCTGAATAAGCAGTGTTTATTTACTCTGGAGAGTTCAAATCAATATTTTTCGACTGTTCTTTAGACAACAGTAGAGTAAAAGTTAAAAAGTTCAATGGCTTCTTGCGGGAATTTAGTAACAATTCAAAGAGGCAGGTATTGTGAAGTCAGTCTTGAAGTATTATTTTTAAGGTCAACATGCTCTTTAAAATATTGGGCAATGAGAAATATAGAAATCGGCTCGATTTATAAGATGCTCAATGGCTTACTGCTGAAGCATGTGTTGTAGATAAAGCAAGTGTGTTCCGCATTTGTCGAGCGGCAAGAAAATCTGATCCCAGTGTGCCCAAGTGTTTGTGTCACCCAGAAAACATGTTGGTCCTCCAAAGAGGGTAAGTGACTTTGACAAGGACGTTAAACTATATGCATATGATTTCTTGAGCGTTTGGGCCCCAAGTCCTCATTCGGTATGTTTCGCCTAGTTCCGTAATCACAGATGACAACTTTGAAACATGAAATGCGCTATACACTGTGACATCTAGTGGCTAATATGCTAAGCTTTGACACATGCACTGTTTCATTTTGAGATTTTGAGCAATTTTGAGGTTAGTTATTAGCTAACCAGTTTACAACAAATCTAAGAGCAAGATGTGTGTTGTGGATGTTATGGCTCTTGAAAGAGGACACTATTATTTGTCCACTTCCATATAACTGTGATCTGAATGCAATTGAGCTGGCTTGGGCAAAAATAAAGAACGTTTTCAAAAGGTGCAATGTTAACTGGAGACCCACTATCTGCAGAAACTTACTATAGAAGCACAGATTGGGAAGGTTACTGCAAGAAGGTCCAAGAGTTGAAAATGCAATATTGGAGAAATGATGGTGTAATAGAAAATGCAATTGATGAAATTACAATACATCAGAAGTTACCAGCAAGGAAAGTAATGCATCTGACTCGGAAATCAAAGAACCACAAAGCAAGTGAGTGAGTGTTTATAACTGTCATATTTTTTTTCTACGTTTATGTGTTTCATAACACAGTAAATATATAAGCATACAGCTTATTTGATGCACACCTTTGGCGCAGATCTTCACTTATATTACCACAGATCTTCACTTATATTACCGCGATTTGGCCGACTTGTGTTTTTCTAGGTTGACCACACTGCAGAAACAAGAGCATGTTAGCTCTTTCTTCCCATCTGCCCGCACCACACTGTAAGTCTAGTGCCCAAGAAAACGTGCTCATATAGTACATAGATTTGTGTTCGAGTTTTATGACCAAGGTGAATTTATACAGAAAATAACTTGTGCTCTTAGAACTAAAATTTCATACACTGGGTCAAAATCATTAACTGTCATAATTTTGAGGAGATTAGGGTTCAGGTACAGAAAGACAAATGATAGGTGTCAATTTTTAATGGGGATTAGTGACATTGTTGCAGCAAGATAAAATTCTTATGCAAAATGCACAAAATAAGACATTCTGGTAATGCGAGACCTATCTTTTACTTAGACAAGAAATGGGTAAATAAAAACCACACTCAAAAGTCAATCTGGCAAGACTCTTAAAAAAAGAGTGGCCTAATGGTACCTGTTGGAAAATGCAGTCGGCTCATCATTTGTCATGCTGGATCTGCTAAGACAGGGTTCTTATCAGAAAGCAAATGGATTTATCTCTCCAAAAGTACCTCAGATTATCACGAAAAGATGACAGCTGATACATTTAAAGGATGGTTTTTTAACAGATTTTTAAATTATATATAGAAGAGGGAAGCATTATTATAATGGATAATGCACCGTATCATTTGATTATTGCAAATAAAATACCAAATTTGGCCAACAGAAAAAACTAAATTGTTGAATGGTTGCAAAAATGGGGGGGGGGGGGGGGGTTGAATTTTCGGAAACAGAAACTAAAAATGAGTTATTGCAAAGAGTACTTCTGTTTTAACACACTGAAAAAGTGTATCAGCTGGATCAACTTGCAGTTGAAATGGGACACAAGGTTATAGGCCTCCCGCCTTACCACTGCCAATATAATCCAATTGAGTTGGTGTGGGCTCAAATAAAACGGGGGGGTTCCAAATGGAAATAATACGTAGTTGGTTTTTTGACACCTCACTTAACATTTTATATTTTTGAGGAACTAGTTTCGGAATTCATCGCCTCCATTATCAACCTCTTTCCAAATGTCTAAGTTGAACAGCTGGAAAGAGGTTGATAATGGTGGCAATGGCTTCCGAAACTAGTCCCTCAAAAATATAAAATGTAAGTGACAAAGTGTCAAAAAACCAACTACAAATAGTTTTTTCAAGAAATAGTACTTTTAAACTGACAGACTTTGAACGACTTGTTCATGAAGAAATTGATGAGGTAACACAACAGGACTGGGAAAACTGCATGAGACATGCAGGAAACCTACAAGAAGATGACTTTAAGAAAGAAATAGCACATGACGAGATTTTGGAACCTATAATCATAAATTTGCAAGACTCAGACGATGAAGACAGTGACAATGATAAATTGTCTCTTAGCGTAAGTGACATTGACAGTGATATGGATGAGCCACTGGCAGAAAAACAGGTAATTCATAAACTATAATTATAATTATAGAATTTAAAGATGTACATAATTTGCAAAAATGCTTTTTCCAATTTTGATTTTGGCAATTGTATCATTATAAAAGTTTGGAAAATTTAATTTGGTTACCCTTACATCTAGTGCCAAGCAGACCCGCACGTTGTATGAGTGTGCAAAAGAGAGGGAAATATAAAAAGAGAGGGAAATATAAAAAGAGTGGGGGTAACAAGCTGGCAATGCTGAGTGCACTAACACATCTAATTAGCTAGACTCCAGAATTCTTCCCATTTGAAACACATAGTAGTAGATCGACACCACACATATTTGACCCATTATTCCTCCCCGCCCTGCCCCCCCCCCCCCCAAATGGAGCAGCTAGCATGCTATCTGTAGACAGTACATGTCTAATTTCAATTTCAATGCAGGTTTACAAATAACATGCACACTTTCCACTTCTGTATTCTCCTCTTAAGCCATAAATTGCCTTTAGAGGTCAGGGCTTCCTTCACCCTATTGTTTACTTAACAGTGAGAGACTACGTCAGCAGTAAAAAAAAATTTGTGAGAATGTCAGTTTGTTAGCTGTCAGAAATTAGATGTACACCGGAGATTATGCTTATGAAAATATATGTATTTTTGTTTTAGTTATGTTGATTCTTCATCAACACCTGAAGCAGGTGGATCATTTTCTTCCTTGCTGCTACCTATATCTTCAACACCTTCCTGAAAATCTGAAAACTTGCCATCAATATCCAATCACTGTCAAGCAGCAAAACATATTCCATATTTTTGAAGTGATATCAGAAGCCTGTACATATCCTATACAAGCTAATCTATTTGTTACATTGCTAGGATAAGACATGGTCAACACTGAAATTTAACAGTTTCAAATGCGCTATTCAGTTAACTCCCGATAGCTAAATGAAATCATTCAGAACTCCGAGAGAGTATAAATAACTAAAGTACTGAGTGAAAACAACAGTTCTGATTATAAACTAATATAAACTTTGGTTTGTGGAATATTCTAAGATGTACATACAGATGCTGACAGAGAGGTTTCTTTCCTTACAGCTTGTGTGTGACACAATATATACAATGGTTATTGTGTGGTAGTATAATCTGAACCATAAAATTGAAAGAAAAAAAACTATTTGTAGTCTGTTTTTAACACTCTATCACTTATATTTATTATTATTGAGGGACTAGTTTTGGAAGCCGTTGCTTCCATTTTCAACCTTGAAAGTCCAGCTATTGTCTGTTGTCGCCTGCTCTCTTCTCTCTGGTGGTGATGTCACTGTTACTAAATTCCTCCAATCAAGCATAATGAACCATAATACCTTGAACCAGAGATCATTTCGCTTATGTAGCTATTTATACCTACTTATCGTTCGTATGCATACAAAACAAAATTACCTGCAGATTAGAGGTGTTCGATACAAAGAATGGCTTTTGCTACAGTGAAGCAAAATAGTGAAATTTCAATGATTTGTGAATATAGTCTCTACTTTAATAATGAATGAATTAATTAATTCCTGTATATCCTTTAAGTGGAACATAGGGCCTTCTGAACCATTTAATCTTGAGGCCCGTAGGCCAACGGGTTGACGATCAGGTTTCCTGATCAGAGAGATTCCGGGATGAGTGATCAGCCCATCACCAGAAGTGAAAGTACGAGAGAGATGAGGTGATAGGAAAGATGATGAAGCAATTGGTGGAATGCTGGTGGGGGAAACTGGAGGACCTGGAGAAAACCAGCCCCAGAGCCATGTTGTCAACCACAAATCCAATTTTGCAGTCTAATCACCCAGCCGTGGCACGACCCACTTTAATGATACCATAGTTTTATTCTGCCTTTAATGTGCTGTAAACTAGTTTTTGTTTCCTTAAAATTACGTAATAAATATGGAAAATGCAAATGTGTATTTTTGAAGCATTTATACAGCATTTAGCAATTAAAATGTCTTATGCTGTTTATTGGGTATCCCTTCCTGGACCGTGCAGAGTTTAAATGTACATTGCTGAAGCGGTTAACATGTTTATATCAGTGAGTTTAAATTAATTTAAATCCTTAAAAGAATTTAAAATTAATAAATTTGAGGGACAGCTATATATTGTGTAGGATTACTTTATCTTGGAGTGAATAGGAATAATGGTAGTGATGTTCTTTTATTTCCTGTGTTACAGAAAGGAGAAGGCGATGGTCAGACACTTACAAGGGTGTGCCCGATTCTGATGAAGAAGATGAAGTTGATGGAAAGAAAGATGACGGAGAAAAGATAGAAGACCAGAAACTAAAGGTAATAGTGAGATAACTTTATTTAATACTTGCATTTACTACTTAGCAATAGACAAGGCTCTATAGTTCATGTTGTCGTGTTTGAATGTTTTTTTCCATTGCATTGGCAAAATTTACTCATGAAACTTTCTGATTACAACATCCTTATGCATTATCATATTATGCATTTCAGGTAAAGCTATAAAAATATTTCATAAAATTAGTAATTGGCACTTCTTATATTGAACTTAAAATGTAAAAGAGAACTAAGTTAAACTATCTTGTAAAAGAGAACTAAGTTAAACTATCTTATAGTTTCACCAGTTCAAGTTCATATATAAAGAATGTGGGAAATTTCCCATATTTTTCTTCAACTCAATAAACATAGCTCTTTTTTATGCTTCGGTAATGGCATATGAAATTAGTGTATGTTTTTTACACTAAATTTTGTAGCTGTATACTTTATTATAAAGAATTACATACATGATTTGAAAACAAAATGTTAGATGGACAAACTTATATATTCTCTAATCTTTTGAATTATCTCTGCCTGTCTTTCTGGTCCCAGTACATATAATTAGGGCTCAGATTTTTAAGTAATCCTAATATAAACTTGAAAATGAGTTCAATGTTCTGGATATTCACACTGGAGCAAATATATTAAGTTTTGAAAAAACTATTTGTAGTTGGTTTTTTTGATACTTCATCACTTACCTACATTTTTATATTGAGGGACGTTCGGAAGCTTTCATTTTCAACCATTTTCAACCTCTCTCCAACTATTGTCTGTTGTGGTCTGCTCTATTCTGTCTGATGGTGTAACTATGAACTTCTTTGTCAAATATCTACTGGTGGGATTTCAGTTATTTTTCCATCTGAATATGTTTTTCCATGTTGTCAGTTTGTTTTGATTTTTTAAACCACTTGTCAAACTATAAAAACACTTTTGCTCCACTTAGTGAAGCAAAAGTGTTTTTATAGTTTGACAAGTGGTTTAAAAAGGTTTATTGATGAAGCTCCACTACTTATAAATAAAATACTTCTATTTTATAATTTTATTGTTTTGATTTATCACTTATTTGATACCAAATAGTGAGTGTGTGGTGCTTTAGGGCCCGTCAACAACAAGGATACCAAATAAGTTGCAAGGATTTTGGAAAATGCTACATAAGTCAAACTAAAAGAAACCTGAAAACCAGAGTCAGAGAGCTCTTTAGAAACATCAAATTGATACAAAAAGATAACTCAGCTGTAGCTTTTCATTTTTGGAACAAAAACCATAAAAATGAAATGTGTAGTGTTTAACGCCCGCTTTTACTACATACGGCACCACAGGCAATGACACTGATGATGCATGAGATGAAGATGGAGCAGTGGTGGAATGAGATGGCTGGGAAACCGGAGATCCCGGAGAAAACCCGCCCCAGTGCCGTGTTGTCCACCACAAATCTCACTTTGCGGTCACCTGGGATCGAACCCGGGCCGTCTTGGTGAGAGCCAAGACAAAAACCATAACATTGAGCTAAATCCAAATTTACTAAAAGGATATTATTTGAAGCAAAAGGTTAGAAACAGTGATGTATTTAACATCTCATTACTTTCAAATACTAAAAGGATGTTCGGTAACATAGACCAGTTGTCGCATTTGTGATTCGTTATTGGAAGAATGATACATATGTCAGCTGTAGTATTCCTTTAATTTGAAGAAAATATAAACATCCTACTTTCTCATGCTACATGAGCCTGGAAGATAAGAACAGGGAATTTCTCTACTGCTATGTGCTTGATTAAGCGTCTGTTATCACTTCACAGCCCATTAGTCCGTACACTGATATTTGTGACAGTTAAACTGTATAGTCAATTAGTCATTTGTGAACCTATTAAATGAACCTGCAACCTTCTAGTAGTGTTGTGGTGTTGGGAAGTAACATATGGGCACTAGTAATCATAAGATTTCACGGCCAGAGTCTAGATAATAATCAGTGATAGATTCTTTTGGGCTGATAGGCATTGGTCTGCTGGCACTTTAAGTCCAGACGTTTCGTCCACATTGGCAAGAAGTTCGAGACCACACCACTAATTTGCTTTGATCACCAAATTGATTGAGGGAAACGGTTCCTTTCATAAATTACATTTTTATTTTTGTTAGTTATTCAGTTTATATAATATATATTTCATATAGTTTTTGTTTAAGAGAATTATAAACATATGTTAACTAGGTTAATACATTATCTAAATGTTAAGATGATTTGCTTTGGAGTCAGAGTCTTATATTATTTTGTAATAAACATTATTGTATATACCATATTAAGTTGGTAGTGAATATTAATTACTATTTTCAGTAGTACATAGCTTACTTGACTTTGTCGCCACATAATATTCAAATGACAATACAGAGCTATTCAAAAAGAAAGAACAGATTTCAAACATTTATTTCTTCCAAACTACAAAAGATAGAAACATGATTTCAACGTTCATGAAGAGAGAAAAGTTTACAATTGAAATAGTGCAAGGGGGGGGGGGGTAGAAGTTCCAATCACGGCCGCATTGCCACTGTTTGTTGTTGTTTATCTGTAGTGAAATGGTGGCGACACCACAAGAGAAATCATTTTGTGTGCTGCAATTATCAAAACTGGAATCTATTGATGCAGTTCAGTAGGCATTTTGCCATCCATTTAATAAACTACTGCTGCATCATAAGCAAATTTATGAGTGGCATCAAAAATTCGTAGAAGATAGTTGCATCTGCAAAAGGAAAAGCATAGGACGTCCTTGTACATCGGACAAGAATGTCTGTCATATTTGTACACTATACAAAAGGAGCTCAAAGAAATCCACATCACGAGCAAGCATGGAACTTAACTTTCCTCAACCAACAGTCTGGCGAGTACTAAAACATTGTCTGCGGCTGAAGCCATACAAACTGCAGTTATTGCTAGCATTGTATCCAACAAAAGGTATGAATTGTGCATTGGCATGTTACATAATATGGAAGAAGACAATTTGTCTCAACGATTAATTTTTTCTGATGAATGCACTTTTCATCTTTCTGGTAAAGTTAATTGCCATAACATTCGAATTTGGCCAAGTGAAAATCCTAGGGCAGTTATTCAACATGAAAGAGATTCACCAAAGGTCTTTTGTGCAATATCTGTAACCAAGGTTTATGGGCCATTCCTCTTCAAGGAGAAAACTGTGATAGGACTAACTGATCTAGACATGCTTGAAAACTAGTTATTTCCCCAACTTGAAGATTCAGATGACTTCATCTTCATGCAAGATGGTGCCCCGCCTCATTTCTTCTACCATGTCCGACGTTACTTGAATAACAGATTTCCAGAACTTTGGATTGGAAGAGGAGGAGCAGAAGATCAACTTTATCACTGGTGGTTTCCCAGGTCTCCAGATATCACTCTGTGTGATTTTTATCTATGGGGTTATGTAAAAGACTGTGTTTTTATCTCTCCTATGCCTGACACTCTTGAAGATCTACAATATTGAATTGTTGAAGCTGTGAATTTGATAACTAGAGACAGCTCATTTGTGTGTGGCAAGAAATGAGCCACCGTTTTGACAGTTGTTGTGTAACACATGGTGTTCATATTGAATGCATAGTATAAAATTGTGAACTTTTCTCTCTCCATGAACGTTGGAATTATGTTTCTGTCTTTTGTAGTTTGGAGTAAATAAGTGTTTGAAATCTGTTCTTTCTTTTTGAATAGCCCTGTATTTTATGCATTGTGTTATTAAAGGTTGAAATTGGTTTTATTGTTGGTCATATGAATACTGTTAGTGTTCATTGCACTTTAATGTAAAGTAATGTGGCAATTACATATTTTAGGTTAATTAATTGCATGCCATAAATTAATACATAATAAGTTTATTTTTATTGCCACATTAAGCTATTCACTTTTTCTTTATTAACCAGTAAAAAAGAACAGTATATTGTGTAATTTTCTGGAGAAAATAGATATCTGAGAGGAATATGATTCAACAGTATAGATCTCTGTGCTAAAATGATTTTTAAATGTTTTTCCGGAAAGAAAGAGGAGGAGGAATTGAGCAAAATTGCTACAGGAATTGGTAAAGTTTTTCTGCAAAATGTACGTGAACGTGAGAAGTTGAGACAGTGGAAACTGGCACATCTGGATCCTCGTAATGCTTCAAGAACTCCATCTGCTGCTCGAGAACCAGCATATCGTCTGCGCTATGAGTCTCCTGTAAATGCTTGTAAGTTAATTTTGGTTTCCTATGAGTAAGAGCTGTGATACAATGAAGCACAAAATTAATATAATTTTGAGTTGAACTAGTATTCAATGCTCCATATATTGCTAGTGTTTTCTCAGAATGCGTTTCATTAGAACCTTCCTTCCTTCATTTTGATTTGGTGAACAAACGTGAGTTCACTAAGCACTAACAATATAAGGAGCACTGAGTACGAGTATGACTCAAAATTATATTAATTTTTGTTTTTTAATAAGCGATTGTAATATATCTTAATTCCTTTCTTTCTCCCATTCTTTATGTTTTATGTTCCTACTTACAGTTCTTTATAGAAATTAGTTGACGTATATGATCTGGTTGTAAGTTTACTTTTAACTAAAATACAAATCAACTGCTATCACATCAAGAGTCTATGTACTAATTTGGAATTATAACATGTTATTTTTCTCACTGCTGATTAAAACAGCAAAAATCTTGTTTACTACAGTTGTAAAATATATTAGAATGCAAATCATTGATATACAACAGGTGTTTTTACTGACAAATTTATATTATTTCTGATTTGTTTACTTTAGTAATTGGTATAAACCAATCATCACTAAGAGGTTGTAATGAAATGCATAATATGAGGATATAAAGCTTAGAAGTGTTTTTCCTGCTATTTCCTTCAGCTCCTTCACGGAATGTGGACCATCCCAGACCTTGGGAAGATGAAGAACTTATGGATAGAAGTTCTAGCTATCGGTCTTCTGTTGGCCGTTCTGTAGGGACCATTCCGAGTTACAATGGTGAGTTTAATTTTTCAATTTATAAAATATCTTTTCATGATCTCCTTTTGCGCATAAAGTGCTTTAAGAATGCTTTCTATTATTTCAAGTTGAAGGAGTAGATGTTATTACAGTATACCTATGTGAAATACAATATTTTGTTTAAACCCAGTTATCTTTTGTTGTTAAATTAAAGTTTATGGTTAGAACTCTTTTTAGTAAGGTACGTTAGTAATCACTGAGAACCAATTGCAGCATAAAAATTATTTAAATATAAAATAATGAATTCAGAACTAATACTTTCTTTTTAAATGTACATACTGTTAAACCATTAAATCTGTTCTTCCTTTGTTAGAAGTTATAGTTTGTAATGCCTATCATAGAAAGTGGATTACAATATCTGGAACAAAGAAAGATGATAATACAAAATGTGTTTAAATACCATATTTCTCCAAATACTAGATGATATTAAGTGTAAGATGACTTCTATATCCTGAAACTGACTCCAGAGATATTCCAAGGGGTATTCAATATATTTCTACTTAACCTTCAGAGATAAAACATAGCATTCTAGTGCCTTCATCATTTGTTGAGAATAAATTTAAACTTTTATTTTTATATATCCTAGCATTCATTTATTTTGGAGACATTTTGCTTTAATTTTATTTAACGGATCAGCTTCAATCAAAAACTTAAATACTTTCTATTGAAGTGTAATTATATTGGGTAGTAGCATGTTATAGAGAAAGAAAAACCTCAGTACATAATATTTTTTAAACAAAAGCACCATTGGCTTTGTTTTTGTATGATTTGAGATGATGTGAATAATGTTGGCAATGATTAACATTAATTTAAGGTGATTTTTCAACTTGCCATTGTTCTTGAGCACATAGTGACTATAGTAGCACAGCACCCATTAGAATTCTTCTACCCAGTAACATGAGATACATTTGAGCTTATTTACTTTTTGATTTTGTTTATAGTTTCAAGCTAATGGAATCAGAAACAATGATGGATATGATTTTCCTTAAGATATTTACCACAAGAGACCAATAATGATCAGAATTAAACAGGATTGGGCAGGTAGAGTCAGATTCAAAAATTCAGTGCCATAGCCAGGATTTGAACCACAGATATCCCAGGTCTCCATCTGGTGTCTCTTAACTGTTGAGCTACCATGGCCAAATGCCAGCCTGACATTAAATTCTCCAACTGACTCATATTTTTCCCAGTAAACCACTAGGGATTCTCATACACAACGAGATACATACCATTTGTGGTGAAAAAATGATATTTTTAACATTTATCATTAGATTGCAAAGCCAAAACAATTTATATTAGTTTATAAAACCGAACTGACCTTTAAAGTACCAGAAAATCATCATCTAAGCTGCTTCTTCATCATCATCATCATCATCATCATCATCATCATCATCATCATCATCATCATCATCATCATCATCATCATCATCATCATCATCATCATCATCATCATCATCATCATCATCATCATCATCATCATCTTCTTCTTCTTCTTCTTCTTCTTCTTCTTCTTCTTCTTCTTCTTCTTCTTCTTCTTCTTCTTCTTCTTCTTCTTCTTCTTCTTCTTCTTCTTCTTCTTCTTCTTCTTCTTCTTCTCTCATCATCATCATCATCATCATCATCATTATTTATAAGGTGGTTTTCTTTCCATTGGGAGCATTCCTTATGCCACACTTCTTGATAATTTACCAATAACATCAATAGACATTCTAGACCATGATCATTTTATCGCTGATACTTATTTGATTGTAGAATTTTAATACAGCATTAGATGTGAATTTGTGTTCATCAGTCATCCATTCGTTCCTTCCCCCCTCATATCACTTTAAAGGGTTTACTCATATTTATTGAGGCATGACCTATCAAGGTATACCAGAAATATTCCTCTCTTGACTCCAAAAATTACTTTTAATTCATATCAAATTCAGATGCAAACAAGTTTTGAGTCTTAGCTAAACTTTATTCACATCACCCAATATTTCAAGCTTAGCATCATGTGCTAGCAGTAACTAAAATTCTGTCATAATAAGCTCTAGTTCTTGGATGAAAAAATACAATTATCAGATGAGTTTACATATTTTACATTTATTATGCTCACTGTACGTTATTTACATGTTTATAACTGTAATGTGGATAGTCTCCTCATACATAAAGACCCCAATCATGTGTGATATAACTGCATCTTCGTAGCATGCATTTTGAAAAATTGATGAAGTGGTCCATATAGGAAGAAAAGTTGTACACAGTGATATCTGCTGCCAAACCACTGATTAATAAATGAAAAACTTTAATATCTGCTTTCAGTCTGCTAAGACAATATTTGCACCATTAAAAATATTTACAATCCTGAAATGTTGTTTAAAGTCTACTAGATTTATTGCAAATTGCTGAACTTCAGTTGCAAAATCAGACTCACAGAAACAATTATACTGTGATTTTAAGGGCATCTCATTTCTGTCACTCCAAACACCTGAAGTTTGAAGCTTTTTTCTTTCCATTCTGTATTTGGAAAGAATATATCTTGAGTGTAAAACAATCTGTGGATTTCAATGTGAATATTTTGTAAAAAAATATGTTTTTGTATTCAGAGAAATATGGTATACATGTTGTGTATGATGATTATTTAGGTAAAAAGTGTCAATAGTTTATGGCACAAGTAAATTAGTGATTTAGTGTGCTCATTTTAATGCACAGTAACAATCATTTTTCAAGAGTTGCGTACAATGTCCTATGCATCTGACATAAATATATACTCAATAAATCTTTCATAATTTTTCTATGATGGTATTTATAATTATCTAAACTTTAGACATTTTAATTGGAAAATACCAATATATCCATAGTTTAAAAAGCAGTTGTGTTTTTAATAAATTGAATTGTTTGGATGTAATGTATACAAACTTGATATATATGTAACAGAAATATATAAAATAAGATTAACAATATTTTATCATTTAATGTGTTAAAATTCAATCAGTTTTCAAATACAAATTCATCTTAAAGTTACTGCTTTTGTTTGCTTGTAATTCTTATTTTTTAAACATTACTGTATTAATTTGCATTATAGTATTTTTATGAGAGTTACTGTATTATAAATTAAAACTTTGATTTAGCAAGGAATTATATAATTTGTTTTATATTGGCCACCCACGTATTATTTTCTGAAAGAATTTTTTAGACCCATTGAGAGCTTTGATGTCGAAAACAGAAAAGGTGAGAAGCAAAATTGCTATTATGTTCCATGTACACACAACTTGGTGCATGAGTTACACAGTACTTGTTGTATTCTTCTTGTTACACTGTTAGATTCTTCTTGTCTTGTATTTATTTAGGTGGACATCATGTAAACTGCATGTATCAGCATTTAAATTTATTTAATTATTTTTCAATCAACTATCTGTAAAATATTAGCTGCATAATGAACTAAACTTTAAAATCTGTGTATTGAATTCAGATGATGCAATGCTATACAGAAAGCTTCAGTTTTAGACATTGTTTTTTCTGTGTAAGTGATGTCAGAGCTTAAGCTGGGTATATTAATCTGGATAACAAATGGTAGTAAACTGGTTATTAATAATAATAATAATAATAATAATAATAATAATAATAATAATAATAATAATAATAATAATAATAATAATAATAATAATAATAATAATAATAATAATAATAATAGTACTAATAGCATATAGAGTATGCAATTAATACTTATTATATAAATGATAAATATATATAAATGTAATTAACTTTAAAGAGAGTCGATTAAAGACACTAAACAACACTTACTTTTAAATTTTTCCGGAACATGTTTCTGAGGCTTTGCCTCTATCATCAGCCGGCTCTCGACTGTCAGCTCGAGAGCCGGCTGATGATAGAGGCAAAGCCTCAGAAACATGTTCCGGAAAAATGTAAAAGTAAGTGTTGTTTAGTGTCTTTAATCGACTCTCTTTAAAATTAATTTATCATAACAACACTGTTTTCAACACTTCCAAGAAAGGAATTGCGATATATAAATGTATTACCAGACAGATATACATTACCATAAAGTATGGATGAGCAATGCATATGTTACCATTAAAATTGAGAGTTCATCAAAACAAAATTAATCGGTGAAAACCAGTTTAAGCAAATTGTGTCAGTTAATACCAGCATGTATTAAGCTCTTTCAGAAAGAAGTAATTGCAACACATTATTGTCTATTTTTAGGCTAGAACTGGTTTCTAATATCATAAGGTAGTTTAAACTTGTTTTCGTTTAAATTGTTACTAGGCGAAATAATTTAGAAGTAACATTTATTTATTTCTTTGTTGCCGTCTGCCGCTATCACAGAAAGGCATGGATGTAACCGTACAACATTTTTAAAACTACTTTTAAAGGCTTTACTTATTAGCTTTATGAAATGAATGAATGAATGAATGAATGATTGTGGTTTAGGGCGCTCAACGGCGCTGTCATCAGCGCCCCTAAAAACTAATCATGCTAAAACTAGATTAAAAGAACTAAGTTGTGTCCAGCCTAAATAAAACACAACATCTCGTGCGTCAAAACTAAAACATAGTTAAAAGCATACAACAGTTAAAAACGGAGCTTTATGAAAGGAGATGCTGAAACTGGCCATCGTCATTGTCCATATGTATTTGGCACCTCTTTAGGAAGCTATCTGTAGCTCACAGTAGTTTACGTTGAGAAATGCTGGCAACTTCCTGGCAGATAATTTGTTTTAATCCTTCCAGGGTATATGGGTTTGTCTTGTACACTTTATCTTTAAGTTATGCCAGAGATTGAAATTGCAGAGAGTTAGTCAGGGTACCAAGGGGGCCACAAATGACTATTAATAATTGTGTCCTGAAACACATTTTCAGTTGTTCTTGTTGAAAGATTGAGAGTCTTGTTGAGAAAAAGGTATTTTCTTGCTCCCTGTCTGTTAATTTTCTAAAAGAAGGGGGAAAAATTATATTCATGTATGTATGGGCATCAACGGTTGATAAAAAACAAAAAAGGGCCTATAACTCTTTCTTCGCTAGTGGAAATATGCCATCATTTGTCAATGAGAACTATGGCGAGTGCTGGATAGTTTCCTAAAGAGGGGCCAAACATGTATGGACAATGATGATGGCCAATTTCAACATCTTCTTTAATAACAAGGGTAAGCAAAGCTTTTAAAAGTAGTTTTTAAAATTTTGCATGGTTTCATCTGTACCTTTCTATGATAGCGACAGGCTGCAACGAGCGCTGAGGGCGCAGACAGGCAAAACACTGTGCATCCATTTGGGATATTTTTGTTTCACTCTGTACTAATTAATAAAGTCAATCATTTTCATTATAACTAAACAGTGACTTCACTAAAAGATAAATACAAGACTAATCTGAGTACAATTTAAAGGAAATTTGTAGTATTATGAACTGACATAATTGAATAGAACTGAATAGTGGCAATGGATCATCCTTGGAAAGAGTAGTCTTAAAATGATGACATATTGGAAAACACTATGTGAAACAGAAGTTCCCCCAAGTCATCTATCATCAGTGGTAATTAGCTAGCACTGGAGCAAAGAGCCCACAAAGCATGCTCTCTGTTTTATTTATCTTTGTTGATATCAATGATGTGCTATAATGTGCCTCAGTAGTTGTATATAAAACGATAGTGTGTAAACCTTTCTGTTTCCAGTAATGTAGCTTAGCTGTTACTTGTACTGTGCAGATGATTTGTGCTTTTAATAATAGTTAATATAAGTAAAGACAAACGCAAAGGTTTCATAGAAATGATGCATAACAGTACACCAAGTGAATCAGCTACTATTGAATATTTGTATTTATGCAGACAATACATCATGTCTTATTGAAGACATTTCCTGTTTTATAAAACAATGCACTTTAGGTATAAAGGGCTCTTATAATATAGTCATTTTCCTTTTTGTCTAATTATTACTAATGATTAAGTGTTACATAAATAAAAAGGAAGATGAAAATGGTTAAGCGGTGGTTAGTATATCAGAGATCTAAAATCTGTGTAATAAATTTGAAGATTTAGTGAACACTTATAAACAGAATAGAATGTTCACATAAACGAGGGGTGTGATATGCTACAAAGGTTACTTTTCCATCATGAACGGTTCTACTAAAACACATTTGATGAAATTTCATATAATTAATGAGTAAGATTACAAAATAATGTCATATTGATATTTTATGCACTTTTGTACTCTAAGTGTCTAGAGAAATATAAACTTTTTTCATATGCACAGGCCCATATTAAGGTTTATGATATGCCTGTGCATAATTTATTTTATGGCCCCCTTCCTAATCTTCAGCATTGCTATTCATTCATGGACTACCAATAATAAAGCTACATAATCATTAACTTCAATTTTAAACTTTATTTAAGTATTAAAATAACATATAACACAAAGCATATGTGCAAGGTAATATTATAAAATAACTACTACAGTTCTTTAGCACCTTTTACTAAAAACTTACCATAGACACATCAAACTTGTACACAATATATGAAAAAGTAACTACACTACACTACAGTTTTATACCCTATACCAAAATTACTTCACTCAAATGTCAAATTTAGTCAGTCTGAAATATATGATACAGTACAATTTAGCAAACTTAAAGAAATGACTTCCTTCTCACTTTTGTATTTGCAAATTCATTTAACACTTCCTCAAAATCAGACTGACGTCATGCCTGATTCTACGGCTAGAGAAATGCACTTTTCAGCATAACAGTTTGTTGCTGTAGTACAATTGTAAATCTTGAGTTTTGTGTACACATTTGAATAGACGTCAATTTTTTTAACCCACCATTCTACAGAGAATGGAAGAGAGGAGAACTTGTTTTAATCTTTTGCATAATCTCTGCATGGATTATAGATAGCTTTTAAAATACATGCATTCTTCACCAAAGTTGTTCTCCTTGTCAGAATTATAAATAGCTCTTTTGAGGTTTGAGAGAAATGAAAATTATAAGCTAAATTCTCTTTAGACATTAACTCTCTTCATCCTGAAGAGATTTTATAATCTTGGAATACAACAGTTTTATTCTTCTCCAGATCTCAACACAAATCTGATCCTGCTCCTTCTTCAGAACATTTGTGTTCTTCTTAGTCAGAAGATTCATCAAAGAATCTCATATGTGATGTGCCCTTTTTTGATTTTCATCAGTTGAAAGAGGTGGAACTGATTCCAAATTCCTGATCTCCATAAGATTCTTTTCAGCTGAATCCTTGTGAATTAAAAAAAATTGTCTAAAGCTCAGCTAAAAACATTGCAGGATAGTCATATTTTACAAGAGAAGTAGAAATGCCTATATATTCTTGGCTTGCAGTTTTTTCATTGCTTTGCAAACTGTTGCAGAACACAAACCCACACTTATGTCATGAAAGCACCTCAATATTAATATGTAAAAAAACTGGAGCTAATTACAGTGAAGCAATGCAATTATTACAATAAAAGTAATAATTTCTGTGAAACTTCAATTATCGATTTAGAAATTGCTAAATTCTTCATAGAACTCAAGAGACTAGTTCTGCAATTTCTTTTTTTGCATTGTCAGTCCATCTATTTATTTCTGTTATCATTACAGTCACTAGGTGACATTTTTGTATTTATTACCAAAATCTGAAAGTAATACAAACATATAGACAGAATCTATCAGTGGTATTTCAAAATTCATTACGTTATTTCTATTTTTTTTTTAAGATAAATATTTTCTCCCAAACCATTAAATGTATCATTACCATTTAATTGCTTTAATAATTTAATGTAGGATTTATTTCATGGTTAAATGACCAAAAATGATCTGCCACGACTCATTTATCAATCTGTTTATACTTAATATTTGGAAAATGTTCCTTCATTTTGGTTTCTAAATTATGTTTGGTCCTTCCAAAGTTAATCTGGTCACAATTTAAACATTGAAATTGATAAATGCCAGATTTTTTATTATTAGAAATTTTATATTTTTTAGAAAAGTTTACTAAATTTTTATGTTTTATTTATTTTGAGAAACCAAAATTATATCAAATTGTTTAAAAAAATGTTAATATTTTAATGCCTGATGATGGTAAGTTAATTTTCAAAAATTATAATCCCCTTTTATTTTTTATTTTTTTGATACTTAAATTTTTCAATCCTTTTGTGTATAAAATCATTAGTAAAGCCATTAATTAAAGCAGTCTTAATGTGTTTATATTCTCTAGTAAATTTCTCTTTATATAAGGGTGTATTTATTAACAGGTTAGTAGTAAAATGCAAATTTAATCACAAGTAGAAATATTTGTCAACACTTTACCAATAAATTATTGAATGCCTGAACTATGATGCAATGCACATTAAAATTACACCTAAAAATCATTTTTTGATGGCAAAAGTTTGCTATCCTAAAATTTTACTGCCTTCTGCAGTTAGTTGCACATTCTTCATATGTATAAGTGACTGATTCACATGGTATATAAATATAGGTAATACACCCACTGAAAGCTCATTAAGTAATATTCACAAAATAACTTTTTAAGGCTTTACGTTCATTTGACATTGTCTTTCTTGACTTATTTCTATGCAGTGCTAAAACATAAATATCTACAGTAATGTGCCAAACCAAAAGTTAAGGAAGAAAAAGGGCATGCATGCTAACACTTAAGTGTGCAATACACTTCATCTATTTATAAATACACTGCATGGTCCTGCTTTGTCTTAAGGGTTAAGCAGATCTACTTGCATGACCTTACACGTATGTTATGTTTCATGCATGGCAAAACTATTGTAGCATTTTACTTGGGAAACTAATATTTTGTTAAACATTTACAGTTTTGTTTGCAAAGGCAAACCTTATTTATTTTAGATACTTTTGTTCAAGCCTAAAAAAGATAATTTTTTGGTCACTTTTTGTTCATAAAATGATCTAAAATATTTGCCGGAGGCATAAGTTTATCACATGGAATTTAACTTAATAATTATTGTAAATACATTGGAAGATTGCAGAAATAGCTTTTTCAGTCCCTTAGACGTCTGTTTAAACAGTGTTTGTTAGATACACATTTGCATTGATTAACACAGTGCATTCTAGTGTTTAGTTTGACATTATTTAGGTTCAAATATTAGTTGTGAAAAGAAAGTATAAAATATCTTTTATTACAATCTTTGGCAATTTATACCAAATGTAGTACAGCTTAGCAGACAGTGTCTCATTCTTGTTTTAAGGATTGCTTCCATCGTTTGTTTTAAACATATGATCATGACCAAACAAGGCATAAACATTCCTGTCAAAACATTCCTGTTTTTTGACATTGAGAAGTAACATTGGATACTAAAATAGCAGGTTCTGAGCAAAACCGCTGTTAAAAAGCATCCCTTTGGTTTATGTAACAGCAGTATTGTGCCAAGGACAGGTTATTTTGATGACAGTGCAATCAATGTCATCAATTACTGTAGGAAATTGTTCCTATAACAAAAGAATAACATAAAATATTGTGACTTTGTGGGTTCGTAGAATTAAAAGTCCAGGTTGCTGAAATTAAAAAATGCTCTTTATTTCCGTAGAAAGACACTTGTACAACTCTGATATCAGCAGATTGACTTAACACACATGTACGAAACCTTCACGTCCATCTGCTGCACGTCCACACTACACTAGTACCAACTCTCGACTGAGTTCTTTCCTCTCTCGCACTGGCCAGCTGAACTCTTATTTATACATGAGCAGCTGTTCTCAAGGTTTCACGAAACCACACGAAAGCTATCGAACTAGCACAATCGTTTGTGAAGTTGCGAGAACACCATGGAATTGTCTCGTCTCCTTCTCCCTCTGTTGCTCTCTCTCTCTCTCTCTCTCTCTCTCTCTCTCTCTCTCTCTCTCTCTCTCTCTCTCTCTCTCTCTCTCTCTCTCTCTCTGGGCGTGGCTTGTGCGCTATTTGTCTCTTTCACTCCCTGTTTCTCTCTCTGTCGACGTTTGCTTACGAGCGGCCTCGTGACAGTATGATCAGGTCATTGCATTTCCAAAGCAAGAATTAATGCATCCCCGGACAGGACAGTAAGTTTGTGTTTAATGAAATGTGACTTCCTTGTTGTATGGAATGCTTATTTTCTTTCCTCTTATCCTGGTAATTGTAGGAAACATACAATTTGAAGTCCAGCACGTGGTCAATGCAACAACATTATCCTCAAAAGGATATTTACCCTCAGGTTAAAACATAACCTATAAATGCAGTTGCTATTATTAAGTAAAAGGATCACTACTCCAATCATTTGTTTGCAGCATATATGCACTGTTGCCACAAACCATAGTGTCACTAGAAACAGCATGTTGTGAGCAATGGACAACCTTTAGTATGGTGCTGTAGTAGATTGCCCGATATTGCATAGAATTTCCTCAGATATATAAATACTATCTATGTACCAAGCATGTACCAATACTATCTATGTACCAAGGTGGATCATATTAGTGAAGAAAGCTTTTAGCACTTTCAGCTTTTATCACGTACGAATGAATGAATTATTTATTATTCCAAAATGTTACAATTTACAACTTTAGGCTACACTTATTTGTCTTTACCTTGTTGCTACCTTGGCTTACATGACACCCTGGTCTTCTGCTCTGACAGGTTGCTCTTAACCTCCATGCCTACTTGTTACTTAATTAGCCCCTCTCTTCCCCCCTCTCCCTCATCTTCCTTTCTTATATTCTTTATATTTCTTACCCATTTTTCTTTTACTTTGTGTAAGAACTCACCAATACTTCTTTTCCTCCTTTTCTGTTAACATTTTTATAGCTACTATCCTCTTCTGTACTTTCTTCCATTTTTCCTCGCAAACCTTTTTCTCTATATTGCGATCTCGCATTCTGTTAGATAGTGTTCTATGCTTTCTTTTCCACCACATAATTCACAAATTCCCTTTTCCCTACCTCTTATCCCTCTTCGGAATATTGTTCCTGTTCTCATCTAAGCTAGCCATTCTCTCTCTCTTACCTATTGCAGTAATCTACATATACTTCTCGTCCCCAGTTTCTTTGTATTTGTTTGCAAAATTGTAATGATTTTCATATTTAGAAAATACACTTCCCCATATTTCCTGCCTTTCTATATCTTCTGTTCTGCATTTTACCAATTTAACCACATCGCTTGTATTCCTTTCCTCTAATCTTCATATATCTCCCATTCCTATTTTTTCCATAATTCCTCCTATCTCTGCCCACCAACTGAGTTCTCTAATCTTTTTTGCTGTCTCATGCATAATTTCATAATTTCCCCTTCTTCTTTGCCCAAACACCTATACCAGAATGTTATTATTCTTTCCATTATTATTCCATTTCTTCTTGTCTGTACTAATTCTTCCCATAGGGGAGGGGATCTGTCCCCTTCAGCTGCCGTGGTGTCGGCGCTGCGGACCCTTAAAACTCGTACCTCTGACGTTACTAGAGGAACCTCGGGCCGAACTGCCAAGTCCCTCCCGTAGGGGAGTTGTTCGGATTGGGTTGGACTCGAGGGTGCAGTGGTTCCCGATACCCGTGGGAGATCGGATACGCCTCCAGACGGGGTTGAGGGACGCCATATATTCCCATGTACTAGCCTGCATAGCTAGTAGGTGTGCTAGATTACCAGACGGCTCCACCGAGGTTGATCGGTAGCTTTCCCCTTTGGGGTTGGTGCGTGTAAATGGCATATCCACTTCCATCCTGTCTTGTGTTTTCGAACCAGATGGGGGAGCTTGTTAGTCTCTAGGTCTTGCCCTATGGAAAGCCCCATGGAGGTGCCGGGTGCCCTTCGGGGACAGCTCGGTAACTCCCTGGTTTTGAGAGAGATGTCTGTCTCACCTTGTGAAGGCTGCCCTTGTAGATACCCTCACATTTATATATATCTTTCCTAATTCTGCTAAAGCTACTTTCCTAGGTGCTGATCTTGGTAAGCCTAATTGCTGCATCAAAACTAAACTCCAAATCAGAACAGTCCAATACCAAGGTTTACTGCACAACTGCCACATCTCCCACATTGATCCACAATGGGTGTCATTAGTGGGAGAGCAGTAGCAAAGTGTGCAATGTGATTAACATCCCAAGTGCCTCCCATTTGGAGAATGCAGTGTTTGCAACCCAGAAGTGGAATGATGAGTAGAGAATTAGGGATTGGAGAAGTAGCTGGAAGCTGAGTATGAAAGATATGATATGGAATTAAGCTGAAAGTGATGAAGGCAAAGGTGATGATGGAGCATTTGGTTGAATGAAGGGCAGGAAAAACTGGAGAACCTGAGAAAACCCACTTAGATGTTGTTTTGTCCATCATAAATCCTACATGCAGTTTCCTGGGATTGAACGAGGATCACCTTGCTGGGAGGTGAAAGGTCTAACCACTTGGCCATTGTGTCATCTAAGATGCTGCATCTGACACCAGCAATGTGTGCATTGCTCCAATCTTGCCTTGAGCGGAGGTCCTAGATCTTCTCCTGGGGAAAAAAGTAAAATAAAATAAAAAGAATTATAATTCTACTTACCAATGGAATAATTTGCAAGCTTTGCTGTAGTTGGAAAAGTGCTCTTTGGTCACAAACAAATGTAGATATTTAATGGGCTATATGGACAAATTAGTACATTAGCTAGGTATATAGGGTCCCTCTGCATCAGACATTTTATTCCCAATCCATGCAAAATGATTGATTACACCTTCTCTGATGTTATCAATAATGTGAAACCAGCGCAAAATACCAAATTGTTTGGGATTAAATTTAAAACATGTTATTGCATCATGTATTATTTATTCCACCAAGGTAAAGTAGTAAAAACAAACTCACTGTGGCATATAATTCTAGAGGGTAAACCTTTAATCCTTTCTGAGAGTTGATTCATCAGGGATATTTCCATTGGTGTCTTTTTCTAGAAATTCCCTAAAACCTGCATATTTAAATACTGCTAAATTAGCAGCAACCCTAGCCTCACAGTAGTCTTTATGAAATAGTCATTTTTTACCCATAGTTGAATATATTTGGAATAAGACCCTGACTCTTCTCTTTGAATGCTCAGATACAATGTTGAGCAGTTTTTTTTATGTTGTTGAGATAGAAATTTCTTTTCACACATCAGCTGTAACATAAAAACAACATGACTAATTCTGCACCTGGTAAATGAAACAAATTATAATTTGCTTAAGATTCCTATTAATAAAATTAAACCCTGAAAAGTCACCAAGAATTCATAAGGGTAATAAAAATGATTGTTTAGTATTAGATAACTAAAAGCTTACCATTTAGTTAGTCGTCAACTAAACATAAGCAGATCAAGATGCACTGATTCTCATTTTGGTTTTGCTGTAAAAGTGGTCAATCAATGATACTACACAGCATTTTGAAACTTTTTTCTTGTGGCAAGGGATGTGACATGTGATGTTAACTAATTTTGGGTCGCTAACATGAATCTGTTATTAATTTTTATGTATCATGGCAGTTTTTTTTTTTTTCCAATAGATACTACAAAATAGATACAGGAATAAAAGGTTCTGAACAAATTAAGATAAGTTTGGAAATATCATAGAGAAAATATAGTGATATGTTTCTTATATACAGTCCACAACATGTCTATTCCACTATTTTTTTGTGAGAGGGGTCCAAATGAACACAAGTTTTATCTATATAAATGCCAATACCTAGGGTCAGACCAGAATCTCTTGGTTCATGTATTGCTGAAATGCATATGTTCATGATCTCTGTGCTCTAGCAGTTAAATGTGACCAAAAGATTCACGAAGAAGGCAATGTATACGTGAAACAACATCCAAAGATGTTATTACAGGAAAAATTGTAGTCACTTTTGGTGTGAATAGTCCTAGATGTCCCCTTTGAATGTTGGCTTGGCTGCCCAGCGTCAGGCTGCTGCATGTTTGCCATCTCTTTGATGAAACCTCTCTCCCATCTCTTCACTAACAGCAGCAAAGTTTTCAGGAAAATAAGATGAGAATGAGGGATTTTCAGTTTCAGGCTCATTGTATACCCCAACTCCTTCATGTGATCCACATTGTTTTGTTGTGTTCACTCTACATTTGCTAGGAACTTCATCATGATGTCTCTCATTGATAAGGATGCACCGTGGCTGAGTGGTTAGACCACTCAACTCTCACCAAGGCAGCCCAGGTTTGATCTCAGGCGACCACAAATTGAGATTTGTGGTGGACAACACGGTGCTGGGATGGGTTTTCTCCAGAATTTCCAGTTTCCCCTGCCATCTCAATCCAGCGGTTTTCCATCTTCATCTCATGTATCATAGCCGCATGTAGTAAAAGCGGGCATTAAACACTACATATTTCATTTCTCCATTGAAATCCATGCAGCAAATTTCACTTAAATTTCACTCAAATTTCACTCATCATTTCATTCATTATTGTCTGTTCAAAGTTCAGGTCCTTCAGCAGTTTCTAATTTGTGGCCCATCAAAAATGACTCCCTTGAATTTTGCATCTGATAAATGTGGAAACTTGCTTGCAATATACTGTAAACAGGCTGCTTCTGTCCAGGGCCTTTACAAACTCCATGATGATTCCCAGTTATATGTGTAGTGGTGGCAAAATAACTTTTGTGGATCAGTGAGGCAGCATTTGTAACATTTTAGGCATCTTTTTTTCAGTCATGAACCAAGCCGGTTCACTGTTACTACAAAGTAGCATAGAGCCACAATGATGTATTTTAAAATAGTAAATCACGGTTAGCGAGAAAACTAGACATGATACAGCAAAACCAGTAACATTTCTGAAATCAGGAGACCTTATTTAGTCATAAATCACTTACCAGATGCTTTGCTGCAAAAATCATGCTGGCTAGTGTAATCTTTTGTTGGAATTGAAATGTTACTTGCCATGTGACTTACTTGTCGCAGGTGTTTAAGGTTTTGATTTTATTTAAGCAGAGCGCAATAACCAGAGGTATTTCATGAGAAGAATGTTCAAATTAGATAATAAATTTGAAGAAATAGGAAGAAAAGTCAGTATTTGCATTAAAATATGCAAAATTAAATTGGCTTCATTTGAACGTTCTATTTTCTAAATATACCAAATCAGTAAAAACATGCAATTATATGAAGTTCTGAGGTCTAGTGATTGTACTTCAGTTTGATTCATTGCTATTAAAAATTAGGTGGAGTTGACTTCCCCTTAGTTTGGACTATAATAAGAATGTGAAGAAGCTAATACTATGTCAGCTTAAAGTAGGTAAAGAATTATTACTTAAAGCCCCCACTTGACACTGTGTAATATGTACCTGTTGGATGGAATAGAGTATACATGTCATCCTTAAAGCTAAGCGAGATCCTTATCGGGACAATGAAAATGCTTATGATAATTCTTCTTCTATCATAAAAAATTGTAGAAAAATAAAAATTATATTAACAATCAGATACAGAAAATAAAAGATTTCTATGTCATTTATTAAAAGGCAACAAAACTCAGATGGACATATTTTAAACATTAAAAAAACAGAGATCAATCCCAAATACTTACGAACATTGTCCAGATACAGCATAATAGCATGTTCATCATACCAGGGAAAGCCAATAATTACCTATAGAAGTGCATCTCACCAACCATATTACTCCTATTGGGCTTATTTACTTTACTGCATCTTCAAAAAGTTTGTGTATCTGAAATATGGTTATATTTCAATTCTTTGTTTCTCTCTTTACATTTTCCTTGTCGTTTTACTTTTACTTATCATAAATGCAGTAAATTTCAGCAAGTCACTATGATCTTTATCATTCATATACCTGCTAATTAACCATGCTAAGATGGGAAGCTGCATGTTTATATTCTTTTGTTTCCGTAAGCAGTACGGTTCCTTTCATCTTAAGTTGCTTTACAGCCCTAGAATAAAGTACCATATTATACAATAAAATGTGTATCCTAACACTGCAGCAGTACATTTTCTCATCCTTTTCCTCCTCCTGTTCTTCACTAGCTTCTTATTTGAAACGAGTGCTTAATTTGCTCTCAGAATATCATACACTCTAATAGCACATACTTGATCATCTAGCAAAACAAAACTATTTGCAAATGTAAATATTGTTTTGAAAAATATTGACAGCATATGCAATAAGACCATATAATTTGGTCATGCAATTATTTACTGTTTGCAATAGCAAAGTTTAAAGGGGACGCAGCTGACATAAATATATTACAGAGCTCTCATTTGAATGTGTGACCAGCCTAACAGGAATTTGCTTAGCACTGAGAAGCATGCTGTTTGCTGGCAGGATCAGATATTCATAATTTCTTACATTTAAACACTTGATTTGTCATGCAAGGTAACTATAATACTATAATAACCACATGTCTGCAGCATAGATTATGTTGGAAGTGATGTCCGTGTGTTGCCATACATCTCTCAAAATTTTTAATAAAATTTGCATAACAGTTATTAATTCTTTATGGCTATGTAAAAATATTACTTGAGGGTCAGTAGAGCAAAAATTAACTTCATTGGACACCCATTCGACACCCTGCTCACATTATTGTTTGACTGCAATTCCTGAACTAGTTATTTTATAGGGTTTTAACTCGCACATTTAGTGGCATTCCAAGCTTTTTTGTAATTTACATCCTTCAACGTTAAGTCATATCGGATGACAAATGGAATGGGTGAAATGATGCTCAAATGAGCCCAGGGTCCATAAAGTTTAGAGTTACCCGACATTCGTCTTTCATGATAAAGGAAAACCCCGGAAAAACCTTATCCAAGTAACTCACCCTGACCGAGATTCGAACTCGGGACCTCTTGAACGTGAGGCAGACATGCAACCACCATGCTACCGAGGTGGGCATTCCAAGCTTTCAAAGATTTGTTTGTTTTCTAACTTTCCTCCTGGTCATTAAGTTTTCTCTTTGTAAAGTATATGGGGATTTGCTTTTGGTTTCTCCTCAGGAATAGAATAGGGAAAGAGATGAAGAAACCCAGTGGACCACAGCCTTACAGCCCGGAATCTTCTACTGAACAAGATGCCGGCCATGAAAGCCTACATGTGTTAAAGAATAGATCCCTTTTTCCTAAATGTATTTACAAGATTATAAATCAATTCTTTGTGAAGTGCACAAACATCGGAGAATATGTCTATAAATTGTCATCTGACTTCTCTACAAGAGTTTCTTGCCACATAAGAATCACACATGGTTATGTGTGCTGAAGTACAGAACTTTTTAGCATTATAATAGTGAAACACATGTTCTCACAATGTATCAACTTCTCTGCAACAAAAACTCTGCATCATCTGACTAGGTAGTATACAGAGCATATGGAAACGGGAGAGGGAGCAAAACTAATTAGAAACAATGCTATGCAGGGCAAGGAATTCTCCATAATATGGCCACGTGCCCAAAAGAAAAAAAGAGCCTCTGTATGCATTAGATTTTTTTTTCTGTAAGAAATCTTTTTTTGGTGAGAGAAGTACAAGACTGGAATTTTCTCATAACATACGTTAAAACAAACAAGCCTAGAAGCAATTGTGATGAACCGATGAATGACAAATAGGGTTTCCCAAGTAACATTGTATGTTGTGGGTTTATGTTTGATGACTGTATGGTGTTTTTGTTTCTGTAGTGGTCTCTTCTCTGAGGACCGCACCAAAGCCAGGCTATGGACTCAAGTCCTCTACTTTACCTGCAGCAGGACGTAATGGTGGCCCAGCGGGCTTCTCTGTGAGTATTAATATGTTATGTTGACCCCCAGCAGCTTGCTTTCCTCTCCATGCGTGGGTGGTGGCCATTAATAACCAATCCCTTTACTTTACAGGTGCTGACATTTCACTACAACATTTACTAGCATAAAACATGCTACCAATCGGAACAGTTCAAGCTTTACTAATTTTATTTATATGAGGAGTTCTGTTGACCATTAGGCTCACTATATGAACAACACAACTGTTATTGACACCTGTTTTGTACATTATAATGGATTAAAATATGCAACAATTAAATGATGGCTAATCATTAACATTTTTGTTCACCTTTTATAGCATCTGAGGAATTTCAAGATAAATATTTTAAGCATTATGCCAATATCTCATACACAATTTGATAAACATTTTGAGCCATTTTAAAACAGTAGATAAGAAATTTTTTCCTTCTTAAGATGATTTGTATATAGCATTTTTGGAGAATAACTTATTCTCTTAAAATGGATCCAACATAAATAGCAAATTAAACACATCCATTTTAAAACTATATATACAGACTTGGCTAAAATGTAATAATTATAATTCTAAAACAAAAAGTAAATATGATAAGAATAATTCTTTAACTAAATGGAAGTGTTTTCTAGAATTCAGTTGTCTTATTCTATTTTTATTTGCTTTATTATAGTTAGCATAAATGCACTTCTAATCCATGTGCTAATTCATGAATAATTCAGAATAAAATTGATTATTTTTCTCTAATACTGCTGAAGTAAAAAATTTAGGATTCAGGTTATTAAGTGCAGTTTTAAGTTTACCATTTTATTTACTAACCATAATAATGGTAAAAATTCCTATAAAAATGTACATTGTATTCACAATTGTTGAACCATAAAAGTATTAAACCACATTAAACTTAAAACTTCATTAAATAAAATATTAAATATAGTATATTTTTATTTTTTATTAACTTGGCTATTACTTATACAATGCTGTATAAGATTGGTAGGAATGTTTTATGCTTGCAAACTGTTGTCGGCATGGCAAAACAAAAAAGATAGTGAATGTGTGTGAATGTATGGGTTGGAGTGTTACTTTCCTTTTGTTGGTTGATTGTAGTTGTTAGCGCCCTTCGTCACGTGCCAAAACCAGGTTATGGACTAGCACCACGCTCCCACACATTCAGCAGCACTGGCGGCAGTGTGTCCAACATTGGAGTAAGTGTCTTCCCTGCTAATTCACTGTGTGTTGTCTTGTGGTAGTGAAGACTTACTCTAAGCTGTAGAGCATAGAATGAGAATTATGTACAGTTGGTACATTACAGACCAATATTGGTGCATTTAAATTGTATGTATTAATCTAATCTTTAAAATTATAATGTAAATACTTAAAGAATGATGCTGCTTTAAGTAATTGACAAGTAAGTGCATGACTATTTTTATCCTACTTGTGAACAGTTCAGTGACATAGCAGACATTTGAGTAGTTTTAGAAGTGGGCTTATGATAATAAATTCATTTTTATTTCTTTTAATGAAACTGATATACTAATCAGCAGAGAAAAAAATCTGCAAATACTTATGTAGCATGTTTTTTCAGCCAAAATACTAACATAGTTTGTAAAATTCATTCATTTTTTGAAGGGAAAAAAAATCAGAAAACTTTTATATATTTGATACTGTTTAGACTCTGTCCCTCTAAAATGGTAACTTGAGTTTCATGTTGTGCTCTTCATAATTTCTCCATGACAGCACAACAGTAAATAATTATATTAATAGAAGGCTCCCTTCAGTTCATTAATTTCTGGCTTAAGAGAGAAAACAGAGTGCAAAGATAGTACTTGTATCAACTTCAGTATATCTTTTTGTTGTATTCTTAAGCTCAAAGATTTTGGTTTGTTTTCAAAACCAATATTTAGATAATGTCTTGCATTATACATTGGCTAAATCCAGTTTCACAAAGAATATTTAGCACCAAACAAAACCAAATTTTGCAGTTACATATCTGTATAGACTTAAACACGATGCAAGCTAAACTCAAGATTAAATGATATGTGGAGAAAGCAGGAAAATATTTCGGAAAAATAACGTTAAAATGGTTAAAACAAGTATGAAGAAAAATGGAGAAAATACAGATAGGGTTTAAGAGCTGAAAAACAAATAGTGGGTATAGTAGACTTCCCCATTTTATATACAACGAATGTTAAATATAAGGGGAGGAATCACATACACGTAAAGTATAAAGAAGATAAGTCATTTATTCAATAACCTTCAGAGTTATCTCTAAGGAGGAGAAAATTGAATCATATTGTTCATTAACTTTAAAGAGAGTCGATTAAAGACACTAGACAACACTTACTTTTAAATTTTTCCGGAACATATTTCTGAGGCTTTGCCTCTATCATCAGCCGGCTCTCGACTGCCGGCTGATGATAGAGGCAAAGCCTCAGAAACATGTTCCGGAAAAATTTAAAAGTAAGTGTTGTCTAGTGTCTTTAATCGACTCTCTTTAAAGTTAATTTATCATAACAACACTGTTTTCAACACTTCCAAGAAAGGAATTGCAATATTGTTCATTATTGGTCACTGTACCTTTAATGACACAGTTCATAACCATAATACTAGACAGAGAATGGATATTCATGCGAATAGAAATAACATAAGAGCTCATCAAAACAGTGTAATAAACCTAGCAATCACTTTTTTTTAATAAACTGCCTATAGCCAATAAAAACACTTGCAATTTTTCAGCATTTAAAAAGTCAGTTTTGGCATACTTGCTAGACCACTGTTTTTATTCTGTTAGTGAATTTATGGAAAGTTTATAATATTGTTACATTTCTAAATTAATTGTGTATATTATAAAATTCTTGAGATATCTTTATAAATCATTATTTTGTACAAACATTGACTTGTCCTTATTGGATGTGACTTGTTAATTTACAAGTATAGTTACTTGCACTGTAAATTCACAATATGACGTGTCTTATATGTAGTACTCACGTACAATGTATGATTTACAAGATGAATAAATTATCTATCTCTATTGCTTAATCTGTCAATCTAATGCCTCACTGCATTATTATTAACTACTCTTCATATTATATTTAGTAACACATATACGATAAATTGGATAGGATAGAATTCTATGGAGGGGATTTGGCATGTTAACCAGACTGATTTTTTGTACCTAAGCCCCAAGTGGGGCATCCCCAGGAAGAAGGATGAGGTGTGAGGAGACATAGGGCAACTGACTCTAAGGAGTCACGACAATGCAGAGGGCAGGTTTGGTACTATTTACCAGCTTGAAACTCCACGGCAGTTCAGTACAACCGGCATCCCTCCTACTGTGGCCCCAAAACAGTCCACAGTTGGACTTGGAGACCTGGGCTGCCATGCCAAAGCTGGAATATTCCTGGCAGGCTTGCACAACTGGCATCCTCCTGACTGCATACCTGAAACGGCCCACTAGGCTGGCTCGAAGACCAGAAGCTGTCCCACCAGAGGACAAAGGTGTTTACCAGGAGCATATCCGTCCGATATGACTTAACGTTGGAGGACGTAATGTACAAAAAAAAAAAAAAAAAGGAGCATATCATCCTGCCATAAGGTGCCAAGACACCCACCAATACTTCTACCTTTAGAAGGACCACCAGATGAGAGATGATATGAAATGATAATGGATATGGAATGGAGGGACAGGAAATTTGGGGGATGAATTAACCTACCCAGCATTTGCCTGGCGACCCAGGAAAATCTCTAAAATCCATGTATCAGGTAGGACTACCACGGGAACTGAACCCTGGCCTCTCGAATGCAGGCCATAGATGAAACTGCCTGTGCCATTCTGCTTGGTTAGTAATGTTTATCATAAACAAATGGGACAGAAGTGCAAAATTAATATAACATTTTTCTACTCTTAGAGGCTTTGTAAACCTAAAATTGCATTGAAAGCAAGTATCAGGAGAATTTGACAAAACATAAGAATTTAATTCTTTTGTGTTTTTGCGCTTATACCTTGAACATTCGTACTGCACTGTTGTTTGTTTAATATCAGTCGTTCACATGGACCCATGCAATTTAGTTAAAGCATAATGTTACACTTCAACACTATTTCATTCCTTTTTTTACATGCATTTTTCAGTGTTTTAAATGTTCTGCATATCACAACATTTTTATTTAAATACTGACATTTTCAAGAGAGTTTCTAAGAATAAGAGTTTAAAAATGATTGTGCTGTTTTAAAAATACTGTGTAGTTGATTTGCTATTAAATATTTTTCATAACTCAAGTTAGTAAATTGAAAAATTAGAATAGTTTAACAAAACAATTAATTTTCTTGTAAGCTAAAGTTACTAAATATTTGCAACAAATAAATATTAGTATATCAAAAGAAATAAATTATAAATAAAGAAATAAGTGTAATAAAAACATCTTGGTATAACTCATTACATTTTTTATGTTCCATTTGTTCCGTGTTCTGCATAGATTAATCAGTTGAAAACTGTTGAATTTTAGTTTTTTACAAATACATTTTCTTGAATGAATGCTATGTATTCTTATTATTTAAAATCATTTAATTTTGTGGAAAATTGTTTATTTAATTAGGATAGGGATAACGAAAGTCTGCTGTTCTGCTAATCATTTAAATGTTCACAATTTTTTTCTGCATGAATTAGAGCATGAAAAATAATAAGTTTAAAGCTACATTTTGCTGGAGGAGAACTTAAGTTCATTGTAGAAAGCAGCAGTTGGTAATGTTAAAAACTTAAGCAGCTCAAACTTAGAAATGGAACATTTTTAGCTGTTGCTTTTATACATTTTTTAATTGCAGTTAGTACATGTGCAGTTAAAGTTGTAAATACCAAAGAATGTATTGCACAATGAGAATGTTTGATATAAAGCAATCACAAGATGCCTGATGTGAGCCTTACAAGATTTGAAACTATAGCCTACAGTATACCATATGGTATACATTATTGAAAGATAAATGAAGATGCCAGTTACATGTGATGACATTGCCTCAAGCAAAACAATAAAACAATGGAAGGAAATGTTGTGAAATAAGATAATTGAAGAAAGAGAAATATTTATTAACTTTAAAAGCTACTTATTTAATGAAAGCCCAAACTGCGTTAAATAGATCCAGACTTTGACTTTCCATCCTAATTTAACACCCCAGAAATACTTGCTGCTTGGTTGTTTTCCATAGCAATGTAATAAAGCACAGTATTCAAGATGTCAGTAGCTGTATTTGTTATACATTGGTATACCAACAAAATTAAACATCTGCCACTCTAGTCATGTGCTTAACATTCTGACTTCTTAACCCAGAAGTCCCACGTTTGATATCCACTTGAGATGGATAAATTTCGTGCATCCAGATAGATCCCCTGTCCTCTGTAGGAACTGGTAGTGTGAATACAGAAGTGTACCTCAGTTTGTTTGGTGTAATAGTTATTAAACCAAGAGTATGAAAACCCACAGTTCTGAAAGTAAAAACAGCATTAGTAATTTGTTCTCATTCCAAAGTCCATGATATGACCTAGAAGTTAAAGGGACTTGAAAAATATTAAGCAAGTGTATTAATGAGATAGTATATACCATTCTGTTTATACAAGATGTAAGAGAATTCAGTGTCATAAATTTACAGATGCTATTAAAAAAGAAAGTAAATACATTTTAACCTGAGTAACATCTTGGCACCTACTAATAGATACTCAGTTTTAAAATTGCTAAATTCGAAAACAAAAGATGAAATCCCATCAGTTAACAGATCTGGAATATACCAAATAAGTTGTAAGAGTTGTGAAAAATGTTACATAAATCAAACTAAAATAAATCTAAAAACCAGAGTTAAAGAGCACTTTAGAAACATCAAAATGAAACAAGAAGATAAGTCAGCAGTAGCATTTCATTTTTGAAATGAAAATTATAACATTGATCCAAATCCAAAATTACTAAACAGAGAGATAAACCAAAATAAACTAACAACATGGGAGAACATATTCATATGGAAAAATAAGGACCGAGTAATGAACTTTGAAATCCCACCAGCAGATAATTTGACAAAGAAGTTCATAGTTCCACCACCAGAGAGAATAGAGCAGACGACAACAGACGCTAATTGGAGAGAGGTTGAGGATGGAAGCAATGCGATGGCTTCCGAAACTTCTTCTTCTCTACTGGCTCTACAGCCCTTGGTGGGCTTTGGCCTCCTGCACGATCCTCCTCCACACATCAAGGCTTCGGAAACTAGTCCCTCAATAATATAAAAATGTAAATGATGAAATGTCAATAAACTGACTACAAATAGTTTTTTCAATTATTTGTATTCTGTTTGTAACACACTGTTACTTAGCACAAAAGTGAATCGAGAAGATATTGACACATTGCTTCACTCACACTGTTTATTCACAGGACATGTTTCAAGAGCTTTTGCTCTTATCATCAGCTGGTACTCGATTAGTGCAAATTGTAGAGGTTTCCTCTTTCTCTGCATCATCAATAGATGGCGTGATGTACTTGTCAAAGATGTCCGGTGGTGGAGTTTCAAAATTCATGACTCTATGACGATTTTTGTTAATGAAGATTTTTCCCATACGGAAAGGTCTATGGGGTGATTAACGTTTTTTATTAGAGATGTTTCCAAGTTGATGTCATGTCTAGTATTCAAAAAATGAAAAGATACTGCTGATTTTTCTGTTTCACCATTTTTAATGTTTCTTATATGTTCTTTAGTTCTGATGTTAATATTTCTGTTTATTTTTCCTATATAAATTTTAGGGCAAGTTTCACATTTGATCTCATAGATTCCTGGTTTTTTCTTTGGTAGTGATTGAATTTTTGGGAGGGCCTTTTAACAAATTTCTGATATTAAACCTATTTTGAGGTGCAAGAATTATGTTGTGTTTTGAGAAGATTTTTTGGAATTTATTATAGGCTGATGGATGGGAGGTGAATTTTTTACAATTTTTTTTCTCTTTTTCTCCTGTAGGTTCTAGGGTGGTGGTTTCTTTTATTTTCTTAGCTTTGTTGAGTCTGTTACCTGTTTTGTCTACTAAATTTGGGTTGAAACCGTTGGATATAGCTACTTTTTTTTATGTGTAGGTATTCTTCTTGAAAATCTTCTCTGTTTAGTGGAAAGTTGATCATCCGAAATATTAAGCTGTTGAAAATGGCATGTTGGTGTTGTTTTGGATTGAAACTGTTGTTCTTAATATAAATATCTGTGTGTGTCGGTTTCCTGTAAATACCAAAAGTGAGTTTGTTGTTCATTTTTTTTATCTTGATGTCCAAACATAAGAAACATTAAAAATGGTGAAACAGAAAAACGAGCAGTGGCTTTTCATTTTTTGAATACTAGACATGACATAGTTAATTCCATGTTTTTGTTGAGACACAATTTTCAAGTTAATGTAAACAAAACAAATGATGCTCTATTTACAAAATTCTGAAGTAGATTATGGTCAATAATGTCAAACTTTCCATTGGAAACGTCAGATGGCACATACAACATTCAGGGTTGCCAAGGCTCAAAATATAATTAGTGCCTCTTGTATGTTGTACATTAAATCAATTTTTTGCCAGTACTTTCACTTCACAATATTTACAATGTAAAATAATACTGTCATTACTAAAAATCTTCTTCCCCAACTCTGGAACAAATTTCTTAATTTTACATTTTCAGAACATGTACTTTTTGGCAGGTGACATCAAACTGACTGAGGGTTCAATAGAATGTACAAAAACTTTCAGAGAGCTGGGTTGGGATGGGAATGGCAAGGCGGAGGGAACAAAGCATTAAATGTGTTGCCAAACAAACAGTGAAGAGTGAGATTCAAACATTCAAGATTGACTCTTTTGACCTGCAGAAATGTTTGCTAAACTGTACAAATGTTTGCTACCTGCTAAAGAAACCTTTGAAAGACAAGTGGGTAGTGCTGCTGGCGACTTCTATACAGACATAATCATCCCCAGAATATGACCAAAATATGACTTAATCTTGGCCAAAGATCTGAAAAATGAGAAATATGACTTTTAAGACCCAATAAATAACATGTCATAGGAATTGGTCCCTTATTTATCATAAACAGTGACATAGATTAAGGGTAGACAGTATACCTATTGTAAATTTTAACTTAGATTTTGGTCTTTAAACCTAACAGTACATAACTGTATTTAGTATCGTTTATTGTACATAGTTCAAAATGCATATTAAAAGACTGCTTTCTTCACTTCTGCAGTGTTCATGTGGTATTGTGCATGTTCATATCTTCATGTCTCATTCAACTTTCCAAAGAAATTCGCAAATAAATATTCATGCATTTTTATCCTTGGACATTAATCAAGTATTTTTTGTTCCATAATTAGTAAAACATTATGCAGTAACCTTTTGAGAAAGTACAAATATAGATGTTTCCTTACAATTTGAAATATACTCGTCTTAATATATTGTCGTCTTAATTTTTATTGCATCCAGCAGTAATTATTAAATGAAATAAAAATTTTTATCTATCTTTATTACTTAGTAGCGACAGTTATAAATAAATACATGAATAATTTCCACTGGGCAAAAATATTCTGCTTGTGCAGAGATTGTGAGAGCTGGAATTAAAGAAATCATGGTGAGGCAGTTGCAACTTCATACTTGTATACAACATTTACATTTGGTCATAACATTTGTATTGGACTACATTAAACCACCAATGATGGGCTAACCATCTGGGCCACAACCCCCTAATTGTTTTGTGCTCTTATAGATAGCCTAACAGCACTCTAGTACATAACACCCACTGTTTTTCCAGCTAAGATCTTTATTACCAACACATTCACAAAATTGGTGACTTGTAATATATACACTTGGGGGGGGGGGGGGGAGGCATCATAGTGCTAGGCACTTTTTCTCTTAATTTGATCTTTTCCCTCAAATTTTCAGTTATTTTTCACGTGGATTAGAAATATTTTGTGAAGGAATGCACTGAAAATTAGTTGGGGGGGGGGGGGGGGGGGAGGAAGAAAATGCTGCTTTTGAAATATGATGGATATGATAGAACTATTGAAATTTGTTTCAGGGTGACTTTTCTTTCAGTGGTCTTGGAGATAAGACTCATAGCACAGAGTTCAGCAGTGGAAAATCTGATAGTAAGTATACATTTGTTCATTATGCTTGCAAATACTAAACATGACAAGGAAAAGAAACATAAACTTAAAAAGAGAGCTTTTTTCAATTTGATATACATTTTGTGTTTTTTGAAGCAAAGATAAAAGCATTGCTTTTGTCTTCAGAATTTTAAAGGAAGCAAATGCTTAACCATAAGCAGATAGCAGCGATTTTAAATTCTTCTTGAAGCTTTTGAAAGCTTTCTGCAATATTGTAGCTTTTTACTTTTAACAGTTCCCATAGAAGAGTTATCTTGTTCTAAAAATTGCATTGCTTCTTGGGTAACTTTCTAATTGAGATAAGAAAAGCAATGGCTTAAAGCAAAGATTCTTTGATGTTCAAGCACATTTTGTTTTGCTTCACAGCCAATTAACCATGCATACAATTTTGCTTAGCTGATGGAGCACATAGCATTGTTACAAAATGCTAGCTTCATTTTTTCCACTTTTTTAAAGCTTTTTGCTAATAATTTGTGTTTCACAAAAATGAAGAAGTAAATATTTGTGTTAAAACCAGTGCACAGTTTAATAAAAAGGAAGTACTCAGATTTACAGCAGAATTTGCATTTATTTTCAGGTTACAAACGTTAATGACCCGAGAGCTGAAGCCTTATTTACAAACTATACAGAATGTTTTGTAAAAAGGTTCCTCTTTTTACAGAAGAGGTTGTATGCATGAGGGAAAAAAGTAATATAAACATTGGGTCTAAAATTAATACTTTCTGAGATATGAGAATATGTGGAATATCACTGCAATACATTTTCTGTTGTGACGTCTCTGTGAAGAAACAAATGAATCAATACAGCTTTTGTCTTTGTTTTGTGTTGAATTCCAGAGGACATTTGAAAATACTGTTAATGCTTCATTATTCTGGCAAGTTATATTTTCATTTGTGTTGAACCAGTGCATACTATGTTATACTGCTTTTAATGACCTTTTAATATTTTTCATTGGACTTATAAGCCCAGTAACATATAATGGAATTCTAAGTTTTTACACATAAATTGGAGATATTTTCTGTTAAAAAGAGTAAGGAAATGGATTTTAATATCTTCATTGCCTGTCATCAGACAGGCAAAAGGGTGCATTACAGTGAATGGCAGCCATGCTGTAATAAATATTGCTCTTAAATTCAAGTTCTTGTGGTATTAACACTGCTAAACATTTCACAGATGTGTTGCACTGGAAGTAATTTTAAACACCTCATAATTCAGAAGGTATTAAACTCAAGACTCCTATTTTCAAGTTTATAAGTTTTTCGTAGTTTTTATTTATATTACTGCCTCTCCAAATAATTTTTGTCAGAATATTTTATATATTTGGTTTGGTTTTCTTGCATTTGCATGCCTTCTGGCATACTCTTGAAACATTTGGAACTAACACATAAGGAATATGAATGGACTGGAGCTTAGGTTAAAAAAATCTACTTAATCATAATGCTTATGGTTTGATGGGGATATATGTACATTCTAATCCAGCTGTAGTTGGGACTGAACTAATTTAAAGTACACAATCTTGCACTAGGTTTCACATATGGGAATGCTGCATAAACTAATTTTTTTGCCTGATGAAGTAAGATCCCCCCCCCCCTTTTTATTCCATATTAAAAGTGGTTCTTACACTGTGCAATGGAAAGCAGTATTTAAAGCACTTAACCGTTCTACATTTCAATATTTTTTTTTAAGTGGTAGCTAATGTTCATTTAGTAACTTGGGTAACATTCATTTGTAATATGTGTAAAATTGATATTCTTCCACAATAGCAACTTTATACTGAAATGGTATTTAATATAAATGAAAAAATATTTTAGCATTGGGTGAACAAAAAGTATGGAGTATTGCTTATAATGTTATGATGATTGAATGTCCCTTAAAAATGTGGGTTTAGTTTCAGTGTTTATTAGATGAAACAGAAATGGCAGTTTGATTTCTTAATCCAGGTTTCACAGACAACTGATCTGTGTCTGATCAGTAGTGTGAATTCTGTCACTTCATTGTAGTTAGATAAATTTCTTTCTTTTACACACACGCACACGCGCACGCGCACACGCACATACACATACACACACACAAAATTGAAGTCTTTCACAGCATAATGCCTTGTTTACACCATACATAATACTGTTTTGAGCTGCT